>CABFWO010001681.1:62031-97869 GCA_902155825.1 Timema genevievae
CTTATACATATCACCGCTGAGGGAACTGCAGATCTTAAGCCTAGTACGCACTAGGAAACATTTCCCCGGAAACATTGTTTGCCAACATGTTGCCCTTGTTTCAGAAACAGTTGGCCAACTGTTCCCCAAATGTTTGCCAACAGTTGGGCAACATTTTTTCATGTTGCTTTTGTGTTTCCCAGCGAGGAAAACATGTTTCCCGTGATCCATTTGAAATGGGTTACAAGAAACAATGTTGGCCATCGTCAAGCAACGTGGACCAGTATGACTGTTATTCACACCGAGTACATCAGTTACTGATATCTCCTTTTGTCATGTCGTGTTCGGTGGTCAGTCGAAAAAACTCTACATAGAACTGATTGAGATAGTTTATACAAATAAGTTACACTTTTGTTGGATTTGACGATTGAGGACTATAAAAATCGCGTAAAAAACATGTTTTAAATAAAATAAGTGGAAAGTTTTCAGTCAGTGCAAATAAACACGAACCCATCACCGTTTTCTTCTTCTCTGTCTTCTTGAACAGATCATATATATATATATATATATACACACATACAAAGCACAAGCCATAGCAGCATCCTCAACAGACATCTTTCACTCGACTGAATTATGTACGGGAAATAAAATGTTTCATCATTGTAGTCTGGACGCGAAACATTGTTTCTTTAATGTTCGCCAACAATTTGTTTCCCATATTGGCCAACACTTGTTGGGGAACAGTTTGGAAACAGTTGGGCAACAGTTGCCCAACGATGTTTCCAACCGCGTACTAAGCTAGTGAAGATTGACCATACGAGAACAAGAAAATGACAACGTCGTTTCACAACTGTATTATTATTACAATTATTTTTAAAAAAATTTGAGGTATTTAACGTGCACTTTCTGATCCGACTTATTATATCAGCGAGGGTGAAAGGGCCTACTAATTTTGCAGGTAAAGGTATTTGCATATAACTTTCCATATTCTTTTTACATGCCACAATCAACATGGGACTAACGACTTTACTCCCCGCCGCCCGAAAGAAAATGTGCTACGGATTATTATCACTCAAGAAAAATCAATTGATCCTGACTGGGTTCGAACCCATAAACATGGGGTCTTTAGGCGAGAACATTACCCCAAGACCACCGAAGTTGACTTCCCAACAGTAAACATGCAGTTTCTCAAATATGCTATCCAGTGTAGAGAGTGAGAGACTTGCCATACGACGTCTCAATTTAACAACCATCATTAAGAATCAATTAGGTCGTAAGATCGAGGGGCAGTGATAATATTGGCTATGAACTAAATTTTGGCAAATCAGGTCACTAGTATCGGCAGGTTTATAACAACTAGTTGCCTAGCGTGAACTAATTTCACTGTGAGACGATTAAAAAAATATTCCTCGTTTATAATATTATTTAGCCATCCCGGGGATTAAACCTTGAGCCCTTAGCTTTGTAGAAAACTGCGCCTCCAGCTAAGCTAAAGAGTCGATGAATACTTGGCCTTTCAAACATTTGAATTAAGCTATTTACGGACATCAAACAGTTAAGAGATGGTTTCACCAAGGCCGTAATCGGGGATGGGTGGGGAGTTAGGGGTTCAAACCCTCCCACAAAAAAATCTAATTAACAGCATATATATAGCTTTATTTATGGTTCAAACAATATCAAAATTAAGGCACAAGTACAAATTAGGGGGCTCTGTTATCATAAAAAGCACTTCAGAGAACTTCTAAAGGTGTTTAGTATTAATAATTTTTTCTAGCCTTCAGCAGTTGTGGTGTTACGTTGCCATAAAAACACTTCAGATATCTTCTAAAGGTGTTTAATATTTAGAATTTTTCCTTGCCTTCAGCAGTTAGGGGGTTGTGTTACTTTAAAAAACACTTTAAAGAACTTCTATAGGTGTTTAAATATATAGTTTTTTCTAGCCTCCATCAATTGGGGGATGTTCCCAACAAACACCCCCCCCCTCCCCCCTGAAATTATTGGCTGTCTACGGCCTTGGGTTTCACAGATAGGAGAAAGTTTTAATATTTCTTGAAATCGTTTATTATTGTAGATAAAATTAGTTACCATTGACTGCGCATTAGTATTTCTAGCAGTATTACATTTAATTAAAATTAAATAAAAACAAAATATTAAATATAGTTTTTAATACGCATTGCTCGTTAGTGCCGTAGAGTTTAAATATTATTGGGCTGTCTTATTTGCTTCATAAAGTCATTTAATCCATGTGAACAAACTTTGAAGAGTGAATTATATGAAAATGTACCAGAGTTTCCAGTAAAACGGGTGAGGAAACTCGTCTCCGTTTTTAAAACCAAATATACCCAGAATGGGATCCAAACTACGACCTCCAGTGGTCAGAGAGAAGAATACCAGCGCACACCTAGCTTTGCTGCATTCCTGTTATCCAGGTAGTGGTGACTCGTGAGGTTATTTATCAGCTCTATGGCCTGAGCTGCACGCAATCCTTCTCTAATCGTACGTGCGAAGTTGAATGTTTGTGTGAGTGCAGTGCTAATCCTCCAATCAGAGTTGAGCCGGTCTCTTAAAGTCATGCAAAGAGTCCCTCGGTCGATACCACGCCCTAAATACATAACTAAACATTCACTAGGGGTCACCTACAGAGAACAGTGTTAGAACCCACTCTGGTGGGCACACGGTCTCAGACGTCAGTCACAGGTAATGGGGAGGTTGGAGGTCAGAGTTCAAATACTCGCCAGGTGTACTGATGTTATTTCGCTTAAATGGTTTTCCACGCAAATGAAAGTACATTTTCCTCTAAAATTATATCTTCTTCATCCTTATCTCATTAGTTTAAATACCCGCGCCGTATTAAGGTCGCAATAGACAGTGTAAACACACATGAAATCCAAACGGGTTGCAAAAAACAAATAAAACAACGCGGATGTAAAAAAAATTACCTGTCCGGGTTATACGCTTATATACAAATTACGCTAATGGTTTTTGAAATTATGAAGGTTATATTTTTAATAAGTGTAACCGTATTTACGTGAAGGGAGAGTGGAAAGCCATTTTGTAAAAAACAACCTCAGTACACCCAACCGAGATTCGAAACTCGATCTCCCTGTCATCAGCAGTCTAGTCTACTGTGAGAGTAGCGCCTTAGACTATGCGGCCACCTAAGTGGGTGTGGATGTTATTTAAAATACCCGCCAAGCTGTTTGTATGAATTGTGAAATATGTGAAAACTAAATTGAGGAGCTCTACGGAAAAGGGTCACATGACAAATTAATGCCTCAAATGTCATGAAAGGGCTCATAGCTCGCAACAATAAATAACTTGCAATTTACTGCCATCTATGAATGAGATAGGAAGTTAATATTTTCACGCAATATGAAGGAATAACTAAAGAATCTAAAAATTCAATCTTGTGAAAAAGGGTCTGAGAACATATGTGGCCATTTTACAGAAAGCTCCTCAATTAAACACATAGTCTATAAGTGTGAAGAATCTGAGTAGAAAAATGGTGGAATAACAATAATAAGATTTAAGTTTGGATGGAAGGGAACGTGATCTAAAGTCAGTATTTTGGAATTCTCCAAAATAAATAAAATATCACTTCAGTGGATGCGTTTAGTTTAATTTTTTCAATTTCAAAAGATATTGAATATTTGTCATGGACATACTGGAATTTGATGGGAAATATTTTAAATGTAGATAAATATTATCATCAAATTGCATTACGTCCATAACCAATATTAAAGAAATGCTCAGATTAACATGAGCATAAAATTAAACTTAATGTATATACTTAAGCAATATTTTAATATTGGGTCCAAAAAAACAATATTTTTTTAAAAAGCTGCAAAAATACTGCGTTCCCTTAAGGTGATCGTCTAAGGTACAATTTTACGGGCTGATGGATATTAAAAGAAAGTTTATATTCCTTTTATTGATAAAGTTCACATCTAGCTGTAGAGTGATAGTAATGCATACAACCGCCTACATCTATTACAACTTCAGTTGTAACTTTTCCACTGAGCAGTGATTTTTAAAAAAATTTAAATAATCTACACCGTGTCTTGTAGAACTGTAGTCTTTTTAACTTAACTGTTACCAAGATATTCTTCAGATGAAATTCAACTGTAAGATAGATTGTTTGATTAGATGTCTAAACATAGATGAATTTCCGAATTATCAAACAAATACTTTCTTTCAGCCAGCGCTCGAGGGTTAATGATAGTTACGTAAACTGACTTCAGTGATCTCCATACAGTCAACTATAGAATGGGTATTTTAAGAGGCCGTCTCACCCCACGGATAGCAGCTAGCTTTGATAAGTACTTAAAACAGCTCTAATCAGACGTCACATCTTGATAAAAGAACAGTGAAATTGAAACCAGTTAAACAATTTTACCATGTTTCTTTTTAATGCTAAAATACTGAAAACTTATTATTTTATTATTAGCACCGCGTCTTACTACCGGTTCGGGTTATACGCACTTAATCTAATGTGCAATGGTATGGTGATTGTGAGATGAAGTGGAGGACCTACAGTTTAACGTGGAATCCGAACCACGGTGGAGGCCTGGCATTCCTCACATTCACAAGTTGTAATTAATACACGTCTTGTCAGAGGGGAAGGAAGGGTTTGGCAATCAGATAAATCTGTGCTGGGACCTAGGATTGAACCCCGGACCCTTAGCACAGAAGTCTGACACCTTACCCCTAGACCACCAGGTCACCTCTGTACCGTTATAAATCTCATTGAGTCCTTAGGTAAAAACCCCTACCTGGACGATGAGAGGGAAGATCCCCCTATTTTCATACACCTCATCAAGGACTGCCAGACCTAATATCTTACATTAAGTCAAGTTTAAGTAAGCCTTTTCTAGCCTATCCTCAGTAGGATGTCGAGATTCACAGATTATATTGCAGCTTACTCTAAACAGGTTGTTTGTATGTGATTCATCTACCGTCCTTCCCGTAAATGTCACTATACGCACTGAGGTAATGAACGGGGTCCTTATAGGGTAGCTCATTTGTAATTTAATAGGATTTTAACCTCCGTATATTGGCTACTTCTAAAAGTCTAACAGAGTGTCCTACTGGTTTTAGGTAGAGTCGGAACTGAGAAAATATCTCAACCAGATTTTTTGAAAGGGTCTTTGATTCGTTCATTTATATTGGTCTGTCCCGTTATCAGTTCGCTCAAGAGCCGAATCAAGACAGGTATGTGCTCGATGTAAGCTTTAAATACCTTACCCTCATGATGTGCTACATCAAGCCTTAGGTGTACATTGGAGTAGAACCCCAAGACAGTATAAACTATATTTACTTTTGTCTGGAGGGTCATGGTTTTAGGATATGCTAGGCACACTCATTTAGTAGGGGGTCCTGACATGATCAATTGCGCTATGCTTGACTAATTACTAACTGGTGCGGGGTCATCTGGTGCGCAAACTCGATTATATTTTGCATATTGTCCTCTGAAGCTACAGCTATAACCAGGAATACTATAGTTAATTTACTAATATCGTGAAGGTGTATTGCGTGGGAAGGTCTAAAATACACACACACACATACGCCCACGAACCCACGAACGAGATGATGGCTGTATTGCTGTTTGCTGAAATCCCCTTGAATACTATAGCCAGATCTGCCTTAGTGAGGTCCTTCAGTTCAACCTCAGTTACCGGCGAAAACCTCTAAGGAAGGAATACACTGTATTTTCCGTCCAATACAGATAGCAGTCGTCGACCAAACTGTGTATTTATAGCCTTGAGGCTCAGCAGCCTATAACTGCGCCCCACCTCCAGCTTGGTGTGTTCTTTTTACGAATCATCTCTATACTCCCTACCACACTCAAAACAATAGCTACGCACTCATTCGACATAATGATTAAAATTAACTATTTATAGTGGTGGGGGTTCTAAATATAGAGTACACCGTTTTAAGACGAAATTATTTGACTCCGACCAGCGGGTACCCTTTTCTGGAGGTGTTCTGCACGCATTACTGACTAAAGTTATTTCACTCGCGATAGTATAGAACACAGCTCAGATGTGGTCCTCCTAACTAAGATGTGCGTTGTATAGCAAAAAGCTGCATCTGGCTAGGCAAGGATTGTCAGTAAAGGTTAGTTGCAACACCTTTTATATAACATGTTAGAATACTCCCTCCCTCTGTGTCACAATACCCCCTCTCTAACATGAGACAAGTCCAAAAACTTTCCTAATCGGTAGAGGTAAACCTATCATTGGAGGATTTTACACTAAGGAACTAGGGAAGACGTATTCAGACGTGTATCTTGTAGAGAAGATCACCAGACGTCCTGGTGATAGAGATTACGTCCACCGGCTAGGTTTAGACTTGGTGCCCAATTCGTGGTTCAACGCGGCCAACATCGTCTAAGGAGGGAAATCCAGTTCCCAGTCCTTTCTCTGAGCGTATAAAGGTGAGAGCGGACAAGTAGTTTCATCGCAGTCGAAAATGTTACGATGGTTAGGTGACAGGCCGAAGAACGGATCGCTTAACCCTTGAGCGGGCGCGCTGGGTTATAAAGTACCCCAATTTTATTTTTTAGTGTGTGATAGAACTGTCAGACGTGTTGCTCTATCTATTCCTTCAGTGTGACCTAGACTATCGTTCGGTATGGTTGGTGTTCAGTGAAATCAATTAGTGCGTCTGAAAATTGAATTTATTTGAAAGCGTGTATTACTGGGGTATATCATACCCTACACGCCCGTTCAAGTCACGTAAGTTTATATATTTATATAATTGATGTTTCATAAATGAATAAATTTCTATGCAAATCTCATTATCACTATTTGTTGGGTATTTTTGTTTTTTATTTTTACTAGAGCTATGAAGCTTGTGTTCGATTCCTTTCAAGGTTATATAGTTATTGAATTTACATCTTGTTTTGTCCTAAAAATAATTCAATTTTTATTTGCTACTCTGTTATAACCAATTGGTCTTAAAAATTTCCAAATCTATAAAAGACAAGAATTCAAATAAATTCCTGTTTATTTAGAATGATGTCTCCCGAAGAAATCAGCAAAATATTGCAGGAGCTGTCAGATGACGAAGAATATATTGATAGCGCTGATTCTGATGAAGATGAGGAAATTTTAATTCAAAGTGACCATAATAGTGAGTCTGAACAAGATTGTGTTTCTTCAGATGAAGATAGTAAAACTACAACTGATGAAGATTATTTTATCGGAAAAGATAGAGAATGTATTTGGAGAAAAACTGACTTTTCAAAGAAAGGAAAAATTCACAGGAAAAACATAGTCAAAGTATCTCCTGGTCCCAAACTTATTGCAAGGGATATAAAAGATGAAATATCGGCATATCATAAAATTATTGATATGATTATGATAGATGACATTGTAAAATTTACAAATATGCATATTGCAAAAAGACAATTGACGGCACCGTATTCTAGGGACAGGGACGGAAAAGATACGTCAAGAGCTGAGATTATGGCGTTATTGGGGTGTCTTTACCTTATTGGTATCAAAAAGGGACATCACACTAATGTCAAAGAACTATGGGCTTCAGATGGGACTGGAATTATGATTCTAAGAGCTTGTATGAGCTACAAGCGATTTTTATTCTTGCTTCGTTCTCTACGATTTGACAATAAGGATACAAGAAATGACCGAAGAAAAATAGATAAGCTAGCTGCTGTGAGATCATTTTTGGATGCATTTGTACTGAATTGTAAGAACACGTATAATATGGGTACTCATGTCACAATTGATGAGAAGCTGGAAGCATTTCGGGGGCGCTGCAGTTTTGTTCAATATATTCCGAATAAACCTGCAAAATATGGGATCAAAATTTTTGCAATTTGTGACTCAAATACATTTTTTGTTCATAATTTAGAAGTGTATTGTGGTAAGCAAGAAGAAGGCCCGTATCTAGACAAAAGAGAGATTCCCTACGAATTTCAGGCAAATAAAAATCGAGAAGTGGGTTCGTCCATATTTGGATTTCAGAAAAACATGACGATCACATCCTTTGTGCCCAAGAAAAACAAGGCTGTTATTTTATTATCTACAATGCATGATTCACCAACTATCAATGATGACACTAAAAAACCAGATATAATAATGGATTACAACAAGTCAAAGGGAGGAATAGATACAGTGGATCAAATGTGTAGTGTATATGATGTTGCGCGTATTACACGACGATGGCCTATGAGAGTATTTTATTCATTGATAAATATAGCTGGCATCAATCCACAAATTTTATACTCTTCAACATCTCAACATTTTACAGCCAGAAGAATATTTTTGAAAAAGCTAGCTTTGACTATGATGAAGCCTCAGCTTGAAGAAAGAGCTAAAATCAAGTCACTCCCAATTGAATTATCAGCCTTTCTAAGAAAGTATCTAAGTACTATGAAGCATGAAGATGATGCCGAAAAGTTAGCCAGAAAGAAACGAGGAAGGTGTGTGTTATGTGGTCGATCAAAAGATGTTGGCACCACAATAAAATGTGGAACATGCAAACAATTTACATGTAAGAATCATGTTCATATAATGTACAAATGTGATGAGTGTAACAAGATAAATGAGATTGATTTTTAAAAATGTTTGGTTTTTAAAAATTTCATATTTTTTAATTTGGTAATTATTTAAATTATCATTATTATTATTATATTTGTATTGTACTTTTAATCAAATTGTATCTGTAAGAATATTAATTAGCAAAATATTAACCAGTACTTAACAAAAACAGTAACGTCTAAGTATGTAACTTTCATAAAAATATTTTGCTGAATATCAAGCCTTTTTCTATTTTCTATTATATATGTATCGATATCTCTCAATATGTTTGGTTATTAATACAATATTTGTGTAATAGGTTTAGATGGCTCTAATTAAAATAAAACATACCAGAAAACAAATTATTTCGTTCATACATGTATCAATAACACCATGAAAATAAAGTGGGGTATAAAGTACCCCACGCGCCCGCTTGTGTTAAATATTACAGCGTGCCCACTCGAGGGTTAAATGGCCAGGTATGTGTGAACTCAATCAGTAGAGTCCTGCTCCGAGAGCTTCGCTGAGATGAAGAATGCTGAGATCCCTCGTATACGGGAGCTGAAGAAGGACCCGCTGGATGAAGATACGTTGTGCCGGGCGTTAGACCGAGTCGAGTAGCAAGGATACGCTCGTGCAAAGAGTTTATTGGAACTCGAGAAGTGTTGGACCTATAACGTTTGTCGTTTAGAGAAGGAAGAAGACGAATTAAAAAAGTACGTTGCTTAAAAGCCCAACATTGTCGTGCCTGATAATGTAGGGAGGGTTTTACTGCCCGGTAAGAGCTTTGGGCTAAGAGTTATAGGCTGGTTTCCCACCTTCTAACGCGGCCGAACCTATCTAGGAGGTGATGACTATGAACGGTTCAAATGTAGTGCCTGATAGCAAAACATAGTGCTGTTGGTAACGTGAGAGGTGTCGCAAACCTTCCTCAAAGACTGTATTTTGCACGAGAGTGAAGGAGAAACCTTATTTATTTGTGTGTATGACTATCATTTTACAAATAATAATAATAATAATAATAATAAATGCATTTAAAGATTCTACATTATTTATTATCGGTTTAATATATAATTTATTTAATCTATCTTATTTTTACTTTCCCACTATCTTGTAGGTAAAATCATATCAAAATAGCAAATTATACAATTAAGGATCTCAAATGTTGACGAACGAAAGGTGAGAATCGGTATATCTCCAAAACTATAGCTGATAGGGTAAAACTGATGCCATTTTTGGAATCAGCGGGTCAAAAAATAGCAAATAATAGATCTAACATGTAGGGCACCAAAATGCGTGCTGGGCTGTGTAATTAAATGTCTATAAAATAGCACTAATAAAATGGTATTTTTTAATACTGTTGACCCAACAAATTCTGTTAAGATTTTCTAAAAAGGTTATTTTTACCAAAATCCTAGTATATGTTCTTAGATGACTTAAATATAATAATGCGTGGAAATTAATTATCATTAGATTCTACAGGTAGGCTACTACTGATATTAAATGTGCAATTGGCTTTAAGATACAACATTATTGTTGAGATAAAGGATTTATCGAAAATATTCTTTGTTATAAGAAAATATAAAAATCTTTAAACAGTTAAAAATTACCGCTATTTTACTTTTTTAACTATTACATTTAACGCAAGGGTTATTAAAGGTGTAATATATCGGCTAAGGGCGAATAGACTGATTAAAAAAGTACACCCACAAAAGAATGGATATGGAATAGAAAACCCACAATGTTACATCAAAGGTGGAAAATCATCCCTTATTCACTCAGTCTAGATTACAGCCTAGCCTTCAGTCAGCAGTAAGCCACTCCACTGCAATACTGACGCAATATACTTTGTAACCACAAGTGCTACTAAGAAAAAAGTCAAAAATACATATTAAATGATTCTACCTCACCAAAATGAGTACACAACAAGCTAATACAATAGCATTGCGACCCGCTTTGGTGCCGCATGGTCTAAGGTGTCATTCTCGCAATAGACTAGGCTGCCGATGATGGGAGATCAAGGTTTGAATACTGCTCGAGTGTACTGAGGGTAGATTTAACAAAATAGTTGTCTACTTTCCCTCCATTCGAATGCAGGTACACGTCCTCTAAATTAAACCTTATTTATCGCTAAGCTAATAGCATAATTAGTAAATAGGTGTATTATCTGAACAGATATTAAGACACAGTGAAGAAGATGATGAAGAAGAATAAGAATAATAAGGATAGTACTGATGATGATGATGATGATGATAGTAATAATAATAATAATAATAATAATAATAGGGAGGAGCCCAATAAAGATACTTTAAAGGATGCCCAACTAAGTTATTGTCTTAGATTCATGATTATAATTTATGCAAGGACCTATTTACACTTATCAGTGGTGTATTGCAAAAAAAAAATAGGAAGTGCCAGAACGCACCATGTAACATGAACGATTTTTGAATACACATGTATTTATAGGCATAATTTTTACGCATTCAAATCCCAAATACAATGGAAATAACTTCAAAATGTAAAAGTGTGTACACAATTATAAAATGGCAAAAGGCTGCTCCATCCATCATAGGCCTATTGTCTCATTTGTCTGTACTAGAAAGAACTGGAATGGGTGGTCCATGGTCGTAAATAGTAATGCTATACAGTGGTTAATCTTACCGTAAAATATGGCATGAATAGTTTAAGAAGCCAAGGGTTGCTGTAATCAGTAAGAAGAAACTAATAACTAATACAGTTGGGTATTGCGTTTAAGAATAATAAAAATGTCAAAAAAATGTATGAGTTATGACTTACATAACTGCATGGATAGGCCATAGGAAAAACATTTTTTAGTTTATCTCCTTAAAGTAATTTCCAAAGTTGATCCACTGGACGTTCTGTCTCCTTGACTACTTTGATCTGTGTGTCAATTGCTGAGCGATGATTCCTCAGCCACTTGCGAACTTAATTGTCTAGTTTCCACTGTTCAATCGGAGGTCTGTTAAGTTTGATGAACATAAGATTTGACGCATAGTAAATTAATAATCTTAATCTAGTATCCGTAATTATAAGGTTCATAGTGATAAAGCCTCTTTCACATTCGTAAGAGCAAGGGATAACTTTTGAACAATTAATAAGAGGAATCAAATCAGGTGGAATATCTCGCCCGCCATTGTCCAGGAAGTCTCTGTAGGCCGTGAGTGTCCTCAAAAATATCGATCTGAAGCGGCTGAAAAGAGATTCTATTTCAGTTTTTCCATAACCTGGGTGTATTTCTGTGGCCATTCGCTAGTTTCTAGAACAGAAAGCTCTGAAATGATGTCAGCCTTACTGGGAATAATGTTTGTAGAGCCTGGTTGTGATTGAATTGACTCGTGTGAAGAGTTTGTTGAAAATAAGCGACGTTTCATATTGTTTACGATGCTGGTTAAAAAATGAGAGTGATTGACAGAAACAATCTTGTTATCAGTCAGTTTTACTGAGTAAAATTCAATTTCCTTTACTGCATTCTCTGCTTCCAACATTTGTTTACATTTACGTTCCTTCATTGAGTCTAGAAATCGTATGGTGCCATAAACTAGCTTATCAGCATGAACAAGAGTCATATCTCATTTCTGGAGGGACTCAGAAAGAAGCGAGATTTCGAATAAAACAACATGTATGAGTCCAGATCCATTACAAATTGTTTTGATGAAATATGTTTGTAATTACCCTTGAATGTGTCTTGGTCCGATTTTGAACGGTTTTTATCATTACTTGCAGACTAAAAGTGACAACACAGAGTTCTATAGCTTTTCTAAACTGCAGAAGCGGTTCGAAACTAACTTGAAACCCACCTCACCCCCCAATACACGGCCGATTTTCTTTATCTCTTCGTTTAGCATCGAAGTACACTTTTAAATTTCATTTTGGTTTTTGGGAGATTGTTTATGTAATGAGTACAGTTTGATCATAAATGCATGGAAATTATCAACACCATGCACTTCAGAAATTGCGTCTCCAACTGACAATTCTAATCGATGATTAAGGCAATGCCACACGATAATAGAAGGGTACGTTTGTTGAAGCCGTTGTGAAACACTCGATTTTCTTCCCAGCATGACACTAGTACCATCACTTGTAAAATAAAATAATTTTTTCTGAATTCTGAATTCGATCAAATCTAAATAATAATGAAATGTGGATCAGTTGACTTATTTGTTTCACATTTTAAATACACTATCAAAGTAGTTTTGATACTGGCAGTTGTAGACTCGCTCATTATCACAGATACTTTTCCATTTATTTTAATTAGGGGTTTGCATACTCTAGACCAGTGGTTCTCAACCTGGGGGCGATCGCCCCCAAGTGGGCGATTTGGGTTATCAGGGGGGCAATAAATAAGTGGGGGGCGATTTGGGGGCGATGAGTATTCAAAGGGGGAAAAATTAAAATAGTACTGTACAGTAGAAGTTGCCGGGTAGCACGAGTCACTGGCTATTCTCAGCCGGCGAGTTCACTGCACTCACCCCTCTCCACAGTCCCCACCTGTTGTTGCTCAGCGCGGCTGACTGGTGACTCAACCCCCTCCCCCTCCTGCCATCACAACACACTTGCCATTGACCTACATTCGTCTTCAGTCTTCACTAGCCTTTGTGTGCCTCACCATCAGTTTTTGTGCGTGTCTTTTCTGTTTTTGTGCGTTTGTTTTGAAGTGTAGAAGTTCATGCACAATGGATTCAAAAAAGAAGAAGTGTCGTCAATACTCAGCTGAGTATTTAAAATTCGGTTTTATCGCGTCACCGCAAAATGTGCAGTTTCCACATTGTCTTTTGTGCGATAAAACATTTACTAGTAATGAAGCCATGAAGCCTTCGCGAATGAAAGATCATTTATCAAGAGTACACAGTGATAAAGTGAGTAAAGAACTTAGTTATTTTCAACACCTCAAAGCTAAAGCTGATAAACGGCCTAATGTGAGTGAATTATTTAAAAAACGAGCAACCGATCTTGACAAAGGTCTTCTTGCTTCTTACGAGGTGTCTTTATTGACCGCTAAATGTGGTAAACCTCACACAATTGGCGAAACTCTTGTTTTACCGGCTACCAAAAAAATTGTTGAAATCATGCTAGGCGAGGGCCCTAGTAATAAGATAAGTCAATCGGTTCCTTTGAGCAACAATACTGTTTCCAGGCGAATTGACGAAATGGCCACGGACGTTGAATCCAAACTCACCAATTTGTTGAAAAAAAGTAAATTTGCATTGCAGATTGATGAATCAACTGTGATTGATAACAAAGCAATTTTATTAGCTTATGTGAGGTTTATCAATGAACAAAAGGAAATTACCGAGGAAATGTTGTTTGCTAGAACTTTGATCACTGATACGAAGGGATCGTCGATTTTTAAAGTGGTGCAAGATTATTTTGAGGAAAAAGAGATTCCCCTAACAAACGTGAGCGCTTGCGCAACAGACGGTGCTCCTGCCATGTCAGGTCGTCATGCTGGGTTTCTAGACCACCTTAAGAAAGAAGTGCCAGAGGTCATCACTATTCACTGTGTCATTCATCGTCAACACTTAGCTGCGAAAAAATTGAGTGGTGTCCTGCATGAAACCCTACAACTGGTTATTACTGGTGTCAACAAGATTAAAGCTAATTCCCTCAATGACCGTCTGTTCCGACAACTTTGCCATGAAAATGATGAGGAATTCGAACGCTTGCTTCTACATACGGCCGTGAGGTGGCTTTCCAAAGGAAACTGTTTGCGCCGTTTCTTCGAATTATTTGACACGGTTACTGAGTTTCTCGACACGTCTGATCCTGTTTTAAGTGAGAATTTGAAGCAACGCAAGTTGGAACTTGCGTACCTTACAGATATTTTTGAAAAAATGAACGAAGTCAATATAAGGCTTCAAGGAAACAAGATGAACCTTATCAAGGCCAAAGGAATTATTTCATCATTCATCGCCAAGTTTGATATTCACAAGGTAAATATTGGCCGTAAAGAGCTGATTCAGTTTCCGACCCTTAAAAAGTGTTCAGTGTCAGATAACGAGACTCCTGAACTCCCAGAAGACAAAATCCTAATTTTTACTGATCACCTTGACCAGTTAAAAACTGACATGGAATCAAGATTTGAAGATTTGACCAAGTTACAAATTCCGGATTGGATTCTAGATCCATTCTCGTTTGAAGCTGTGGATAAGCTTGATAACTCTTTGCAGACAGAGTTTCTAGATCTGAAGTATGACTGTGAGGCGAAAATCATTTTCAAGCAGAGCGGTTACGAGTTAGTCTGGGTGAAGCTTATGGACACTTATCCACAACTGTGGGGAAAAACTGAACCACTTCTCATCTCGTTCCCGTCAACATATTTAGTTGAAAAAGGATTTAGTTCTGTTGTCCAGCTCCTCACAAAACAAAGAAATAAGTTGGACATTAGCCTCAAAGGAAACTTGCGCCTGAACTTGACGAACATAAAGCCAGATATTCAAGCTTTAACTCCAATCCACCAAGCACAAGGCAGCCATTGAAAAGGTAAAATAAAACAATAACAAAGTTTTCAAACTTTCATTTATTTTTTCAAACTTTAACTGTCAACTTTCTTAATTTCATCCAGATTCCAATTTAAAAATGAAAACATGTACTCCTGTTTTTTAAATGTACGTCAATGATCTTAGTTAATTATTTCAATTCTTTGTTCTTAAAAAAATCTGTAAAAAATGTAAATTTTAATTTTTTTTCTATTTTATTTAAGAGTGACCGGATAAAACTGCTTTGGTTGTTTTTATATACGGTGGTAAAATTGTTTAAAATAATAAAACTGCTTTATTATTTACACTTTACTTCAAATTAAAATTAGGCTTACAATGAAAATAAAAAGGGGGCGATAGGTGTTAGTCAACCTCCAGAAAGGAGAGATGGGCCACAAAAGGTTGGGAACCACTGCTCTAGACTTAGTTTCTCGCGCAAAGTAGTCAATCATGTTTGTAGCACTAAATTTCGAGCGCAAGCCATGTGAGATTACTGCACTATTTATTGTTGCAACTGAAACAGTTCAACATGATTAGAATATGGTCTATAATGTTTAGCAATAAAATATGCAGTTCTAAAAACCTTGTTAGTGACCTCAACTTGAGTTTCATTTAAACGGTCTACAAATTTTTTCTCAAACGATTGTGTTTTAGCTCCCTGTATGTTTTCAGCGCGTATGTGTGACTGGGACTTAAAATGCTCAGATAGTTTTTCCTCGAAGATGCACGAATGCTACCATTAAATGAAATTAACACAGAACTCCATTCCTTGGAAACTTTCAGTCCTTGCGATTTCAATGGACATAAAGTTGTTACGCTGGAACAAGATTAACACCCAATTTTACCATACTTACATACAATCCATGGGAAGATGTTTTTCTTCTCGTCCCTCATAGTAGCAGTCCAAATTCCAGGCCATTCGGACTTGAGGTTATTATCGCTAGTATTGTCGCTAGTCCAATTATCTTCTTTCGGAGTCACCTCACTAAAAACGCAAACACCATCTCCTTTTGTCACTGTCGCATTCACGTCGGGCTCACTTACACTAACGCCAACACTTTTCTTTTCTTCAGTTTGTGCTAATTGTTTCTTGTTTTGAGTAACAAATGCGTCCATGCAAGTTTGTTTTCGTTTCGCACTCATCTTTGAAACGCAAACACAAGACACAGCCCAAGAAAATGGTTGATGCTGCTTGAAAGTAAGTCGCGACACAACTGAGAAAAGCGAACAGTCACCCCCATCCCCACCCCCTCATTTACTGTACATTGCGAGAGACCTGTAGAGACAACCCTACGCTCTGCACAGTCCGTCGACGAGTTTTCTTCTTGAAAGATTCTTGTGATTGAGTGGTTAAGTGTCTCGCAGCACCAACATGCTTAGGTTAGGAGGACCACAATATCCAAGAATAATCGTACAGGTAGACATTCCCATTGCCCAGTGAGGCGTTATTGAACAAAGCATAAATTATAGCCCGGCCCTGACCTACCGCTATGTGAAATGTGGCTGAGAGCTTTCACTAAGAAGCTTAATTTGCTAAAAATGATTAAGGAAGGAGCATAAATATTATTTCATTTTAAAATATTTTCTAGCACAAATGTTTAATTTTTTATATTTTGTGAAAGCATTCGAATCATTCAAATAGTAGAAAAAGTGGGGTAACGTCGTTCCGGCCCCAATACACCGCTGCACTTAGCTCTTCCCATTTGTACAGAATATCACCAATACAGCAATAAACAAGTATGTTTTACAGTCCAACAATCCATCTGGTTTGGAATAACATAACCTTACTCTACTCTGTTTAACAACGGCCATTTGATATGACCTCTTGGTAAAATGTCAATAATTCTAGCGCTAGATGTTAGCAAGCAATCCTTAAAGGTCGACCTTGGCTAATTTCACCCTCATAAAGATCATATTTTAGGGGTGAAGTGGGTGGTGCGAGGACAGAAAAAATGTAAAGGTCATAAGTCATGATTTGCACAAGATGGTTTAGGGAAATAGCACACGAGTATAAACTAAGCATCTATCTCAAAACTAATACTAATGTTGAAAACTTGTTTTGTATTAATTTTAAGGATTCTTTTAAATAATATAAAGAGTAGTTCCAAATTCAACAAATATAAACAATAATGTTATTTATCTATATATATATATATATATATATATGCTTTCATTTATTATCAACGAACTCATTAAATCTACTTTTCTTATTCTTATTATTATTAGCACCGCGTCTTACTACCCGTTCGGGTTATACGCACTTACGCTAATGTGTAATCTTAGGGTGACTGTGAGATGAAATGAAGGACCTACAGTTTAACGTGGAATCCGAACCACGGTAGAGGCCTGGCATTCCTCACATTCACAAGTTGTGATTAATACACGTCTTGTCAGAGGTGAAGGAAGGGTTTGGCAATCAGATAAATCTGTGCCGGGACCGAGGTTTGAACCCCGGACCCTCAGCACAGAAGTCTGACACCTTACCCCTAGACCACCAGGTCACCCTACTTTTCTTATTATTTGTTTGTTTTCTCTAATTTAAATGTATTAATGAATGAAGTCAAGTAGTCCTGTTAACATGTTTATTAAATCGATGTGTTAGAGCCCATTTCCACGAGCGTATTTAGCATCTTGTTTTAAAGGGTTGTTTCCACGAACGTGTGCGGTTGAATTAGCAGCGCACGATCGCCTGTCCTCGCGACTAGCAGCGCTGCCAGTGTAGATAGGTACATTAAATTAAATGGTCCCGTTTCCACGGGCGGCAGAAATAAGCGAGACTCTTTCAAAACAGAGCCACGTGTTGTTGTGGTAGGATAACAATTATTAGTATAAAAAGTCATCCCAACAATCCTTTGAGAGCTTAGATGTGGAAATGTTTAGTAGTAAGCTAGAGATGCTACCAGCCGTTTGGGATTCAAAGTCATCTGAGCACAGCAATGAGCAAGGGAAAAAAAGATCAGGGGAATCACTGTGCTGAAAGTTTATTCCAAATTCAAGTATTACGTAAAGACCTTAGGGGTGAGGGGAGGTCCAAACAATGCTTACGTAATACAGAGAGAGACAGGAAAGATGGAGGAGGGTGAATCACGAGTAAATTAAAAAATATATTATAATGTTAAAGATTTCTAAAGTTTACCAGTTTAATACAATAAATTTAGATTTAATGAACAATAAATTTACTGTGAATTATTGTGAATTATTTTGCACCATTAATTTACAAGTCTTGTTAATAATTACCAACAATTTATATAATGCATAAAAATCATCTTTATTCCTGTTAGGGAGAGGGAAGGGAAAAGGGGGGTCTAAAATGGCCAAAAATGTGATTTTATTACTTAAATCTTAAAAGGAAACATGGGTTTAATATTGGCATCGCGACAGCAGCGCTGCTAAATACGCTCGTGGAAATAGGCTCTTAAAGTGGAAGTTTGAAAGATGCCGTAGGTACATAAAGAAACATGAACTGGTAATATTCCCTTATGATAACATTCAATGCTGTGTGACAGTATTAAAATTAATTACCTAGGTTTAAGTAAAACGGACCTAATGTAACTTTCAAAAATTGACAACTAGAAATCAAACTTGGGACCTTAACTCCCTAAGAAGACACAAAAACAGTTTGAGCTAAGGTTCCATTCAATTTATATTCTGTGATTTGATTAAGAAATGCATAAGAGTATTAAAATACCAAGATGCAATATATAGATACTAGAAATTGTTATTCTTGAAACTTTCTAATGGTTGAATTGTCGAGTTGGTATTCCCAACACCTTCCTTATGTTTTTTGGTCTGTTGGCAGCCCCCGGGTTTCCATGCAACAACGATGACGAGTGTGTTCGCGGAGCTACATGCATTTCCCCCAACAGTACCCGCGCCACTGGCCAGAAACTATGCCGCTGCAAGCATGAGGACGATGACGAAGATGATGACGAGTGTAGCAGTAAGTGAGCAGTTCTCACCATAGGTTCAAAGTCACCTGGGGGGAATTGTCCAACATAGAAGAGTTAGAAACTGGGAGTGGACAGGACAATTTCTATTTAATAATTTCATATACATGATTTTACTTGAACATTAGCTTATACCTAAATTTTGTTTAAGTGCACAAACCTAGAAATAAAATAATGATTAAAAAAATGTTAAGGATTTTCTGGTGATGGGAAGGTCAGGGTTTGAATTCGGCCGGGCTTAATAAGGTTGAATTTCCCTGTATGTTTTCCTATTCTATCCAGACTGATGAAGGTACATTTATTTTTCAATTTACCTTCCTTATTTATATTCCATTTGTCTAATTAATTGTGTACAGAGTGTTCGGACACTCATAGCCCAAACTACACATATAACTTGTTTGAACCAAAAGTAATACAAAATCCCAATACACTTACATCAGAAAAACTATGGTAATATCATTAAAATGTATTCAAAGTTTCGGCGTAGAGCGTCGGGAGAGCAAAGTGGTTCAAGCATGCAGGTACAACAAGTTGCATAGGAGTTAGGTGTATGGCACTGCACATGTAATAATGGCAAACACTTTCTGTGATGTAGGACCATTAATGATGACCCTCAGTACGTATTTGCATTCATAAAAGGAATGGTGTGTTGTTTACTATTAATTATTGTGGTAGGTTCTGCTGCCATGCTCCAAGATGTCAAGGTTTGCAGTGCCACGCGCCTAACTCCTATTCAACCTGTTGTACATGCATGCTTGAACAGCTTTGCTCTCCCGGCGCTGTACGCCAAAACTTTGAACACAATTTAATAGTATTAGCATAGTTTTCCAGATGTAAGTGTATAGAGATTTTGTATTACATTTGGTTCAAACAAGCTATATGTGCAGTTTGGGCTATGAGTTTCCAAACACCTTATATAACCAGGACCGGTAGTAAGATACAAAGCAAAAAAAGTGAAAATTTTACTATGATATTATTTCTACCCTTTCAAAATTATTGGCGGGGTCAAATTATCTCACAATGTTCCATCTTTTTTATTTTTTCGAACCCCCAGAACTTTCTCAGATAAGTTACAAATAAATATGAAATATTTTGTCTTGTTCTTTTTCAGGTGCGCTGAGGACAGTCACTTCGATCTCTCTCGTGTCGGCTCTAGTACTGCTGGCTGCATGCCACGTTTTGACAAGTGCCATTTAATTGACTCAATGGTGATCTAATTTTTTTTTTCTCTCAGAAACAATTTGTTAGGCATACTTCCACAGTAAAATTGATTTTCTTAACTTTCAAACCTTCAATCATAAATAATCATACACATTTATAATTTAAAACTTTATAGGGGTGTGTCAAGTTTACTTTTTCAATTCTATACAAAGCCGACTCATAAATATTAAATAGTCTTAGATTTGAAATTTTATTTTCTATTGTCTTATGTTGATTAAAAACCTACAGTGCATCTTTAAATACCAAATATAGGTTACTATAAAATGTTTTATTTTATAGGTTTTTTAACAGATTTAATGCTAAGCTGCTAAATCCACTATTACAAAATTTAATTCAATATTATAGAATTTTGTTGACAAGTGAATATTAATAACTACTATGTACCTTACAGCAGAGAAATGTAAAAATTGTTTGTATTTTAACTTTTAATAGTTTTGTTCTTAAAACTTAGTTATTAATGTTTTAAGTAAAGTTGAAATTTTTGGAACTCCTCACATCCCTAAATTCTTAAATATGTAAAAATAGTAGTACCTACAGTTAACAATCACCTAACAAGTGAATTATTCAGTGAGAAAGTTGACTAGTCAATCAGCAACTTTTCATGTGGTGTTACTGAACATGATTTGGTTTTATAATAAACATCAAATGGCAAACTCCATACTCTTATTATAATATGCCTTATAAACAATTATTTTATAAAAAAAACACATCATTTCTAGAATTTCCTATTTAAAGACATTGCCAAAAACACTGTAATACAGTTTATAACATGACATAATTTTAAATCGTAATGCTTTTGATAAGAGCAAAAATATAAAGCTCTTATAACATATTCAAAAGTCAATAAGGCCTTTTCCAATAATAATTATGAACACCATTAACACAAATAATAGGTTTAGATTGGTAATTTCAAAGTTAACATTTATTCAAATCTAAACATACAAGCTGGTCTTATAAAGATAAATGCTGCGTGTATGGTGACATATTAATTCCTCAAATTAGTGAAGTCACCAATTAAAATTGGCTTTAAAAGTATTATATTATAAAATTTAAATTATATATATGTTATGTTTATTTAAAAATTCAAAACTACTATTATGATAAAAACCATATATTTTAATGATTTTCAAGTATACTCTAAGCACACTTAATATTTATATGTAAATAAGTACTCAGTTATATTAATAAAATGAAAATTATAAAATAAGGAATATTAAATTATGATTTGGGGTGGATTTTCTTTAGCATGATAAACTTTGTTCCATGTTATAACATATTTGGGAGATTTTTGTTTTTTAGAATCAAATACATTTTACCTGATTGTAGTGTGTTGTGTCAATAGAAAATGTGTGGTATTATTCATACCATGATTTAAGACCAACAAACCTTTATATATATATATATATGGTGCAAAGTTTTTCATTAAGGTGAAAAGACACCCCAATATACAGTACTTATCAGTACGATTAAGTATTTCTTGCTCTTGAATACTCATCCATAGCTATATTTTTTACCCAAATACATTTGTAAATTTAAATATTTAGATTGAATATTATATTACATTAAAACCAATGGTATTTTAAAATATTTCTTCAAGTTAACTTAACATTTTTAGACTATGATATCAAAATTAGTGCACAAATATGTATAACTTTAAAAAAATCACAATTGAGATAATTTGATTATTTGCAATGAGTAAATAACATTTAATTAATATTTGTGTAATACAAAAATAAAAACACATAGCACAAGTAAATTAATTGGTATGGTTATTCTTGGCTGTGATATGAGGTATTATGCTACTGCTATTAAAATAAATTTATTTTATTATAAATAATTTATAGATATATAGTCAAAATAATAATCTAGTTGTTAGTTATGTTAAGTTATTAATGGTTATAGTAATGCTTCTAGAGATATATAACTTAACCAAATAAAAGTTATAAACTAGCAAACTAACATTTAAATATAAGTTTTATTTTCAATAAATCACATTAAATTAAATATATATATATATATCTTGGCATACACCTAGAAATATCAAAGTAAAAAAAATCACCTTTATTATTTAGGTTTGTATAATTTTTACCAATATTAAGTCATATATATCAATGGTTGACAAGAATTATATGTTTAATTAAATACATTTCTCAATAAATCATTGTTTTTTGAGCACCTCAGTACAGTGTTTTTATAGAATAAATTCTGTCAAAATTAAAGAAAAAATATAAAAGAATAGTTTGGAAAGTTATAAAAAGATCAAATTACTTGCGGTGAAGGTTATTGTGATTTGGCATAAACTATTCAAACATATCTAGTGTTGTATTTCGTACATGTGTAGTGATGTTTTCAAATGAAAACAAAATCCTAGAATCCTGCACAGCATATACACCAGACATTTCAAAGTAGTCTTGTTTCCGCACCTGAGTAACGTTCTTGAATAGCAGGTTACATTATTTGTCTGTCATATCTACTTTCTTTTAGTAGGCCGATTTTTTAAGAATGCACATAAACAGTACATCACAATTAGTAATTTTATTTCATTTTATTTTTATCACCACGTCTTACAACCCGAGTAATTTTATTTTACTTTTTAAAGTGTTTAAGTTAAACTTGATTATTATGAAGACACGTATGCTAGTTACATTGGAAGAAACTAAGGCCTTTATTCATAAGTCAAATTCCATGCAGTGAGAAAATTAGTCGGCATTCAAAAAAGACAACCTTAGTTTTAAATGTATACAACTAGTTTGTTTGAAAACAAAAAAAACTTAAATTAAATATATTTATTTTATGTTAGTATTGATAAAAATTGAACTAACAATACACACTAAAAAGTTAACTGTTTTATGTTCAAAATCTATTTATGTGTAAAATAGTTTGGCTTTTCAAAGTAGATAAAACTATATGTACATATCATAACGAGTAAAGTTTATATTTGAATTCTAAATGATGAAGGGTTAAATTAAGTGTTTTAAACTAAGTCGCAAAACTAGGCACAAATCTGGATAACTTGTTTAAAATGCACAATGTTACTCTATTTTTTAAATATTATGTTTGTGTATAAAATATGGTTAAGTGTTAGAAAATTAAATTGTAAGTGTTCAAAAGTGATATTTCTTTGTCAGTAAATAGATCAATGTGCACATTGTTGTCACAATGGTTAGGTTTAAAATCAATAAAATTTAAAACTAGCATTCTAACAGTAAATTATGATGTCTTTACCATTTCTTCTATTAGTAGAAAATATTCTATAGATTATTTTACAAAAACATTTAGTGAAATTAACTAAACTTATCTAAAAAATACACATGTACCATAATTCCCTGCTACTATTATATTCTAATAGTTATCGTTTTCTCGCTTGTAAATGTTTATACATTGCATATTTGTTACAATGTCATACTAAAATGATGCTGTGCTTTTAAAGCAAAACTTTTTAATACACAAAGGCTGTTTATATAAAGGAACATTTAGGAAGGGAAATTTGAGTATGTGATGAAGGATGTTGGAAATGTTGCATTTTATAGCACTATTTAGGAAGTGGAATTTGAGTCTATTGTGAAGGATGATGGAAATGCTACATGTTATAGCAATAGTAAGGAAGGGGAATTTGAGTCTGTGGTGAAGGATGGTGGTGGAAATTCTATATGTTATAGCAACAATTAAGAAGGAGAATTTGAAAATGTGGGGTGGAAATAATACATGTTATATCAATATTTAAGGGGAATTTGAAACCGTGGTAAAGGTTGGTGGAAATAATACATGTTATAGCAACAATTAAGTAGGGGAATTTGAAACTGTGCTGAATTATGGTAACAATTCTATATGCTATTCTTCTCAGAATCATAAACACCATTAAGGAACACCCTTAAGCATATAGCCATACAGGGAAACACAACATCATCCCTCAGATTTAAAACTAAACCATTTAATTAAATTTTAAAATGAAATTTTCAAAAATAAAAATAAGTTATTTTATAGTCGTCATATTGGCGGTGAACTATTTTCCTCTATGATACATGCAAAGTTAAGCAGTTGTCCAAAGTAATAAGTGCAGGCATCTATTTTTGTGGAATGTGAGTTCACAAATCACATGGAACAGACGAGTCAATTTAAGAGCCACCTTTGTTTCACCCTCCATTGCTAAAGATAGGAGTGAATTGTATGTCCTCGTCCTTTCCTCAGTCCCCCCATTTTACCTTCAATTTTAAGGTGAAAATGCAGGGTATGCAAGAAAAGATCAATATTTTTGCAGTTTTTATAGCAAAACTTTTTTTTGTTAAAATAAATCAGACATTGCTTCAATACAAATATAAAGTTTAATTTTATTCACATGGTTATATCAATGTTTGTTGAATATCTGTCAAGAATGTCTTGGAATTTAATGACAACTTTTTCTCTTCATATGAAAAGTTTGTGATCTATTGTCACTATGCTTATTTTGTTTAAATTAAACTGAGATCTTGGGTATACATTTAATTATTAAAATATATCAAGGAGGCATTAAATATTATGTAATAATAAAGAGTTATTCAATATTAGTAGCTCTCTTTACCATCTGAAAAGTATGTATTTCATCCCTAAGTTAAACTTTACTCTTGTTTGCTATTCTTAAACAATAGATTATTGTCGGCTAGATTTGTACAAAATAATGTGTAATTTGAATTTATATGTGAAACTTTTAATAAAGCACTTTAAATATTTATAATTAAAATAAAAGTTATTTTCTTTCAATAAACAATTTACCTGCGTACCACAAAGTTGTAAAACAGGGACAATCATATCAGTAGCAAACAGGAAATGAAATAGGATCATAGCCAATTTTTTTTTTGGGAGGGGGGGAGAGTTTTAGAGAAAGAAAGCGGGAGTCACTCATACCTGCAGTGGCTCTCTTGCTAAGGTACCTCAACAGGAGATGTCGAGGATTTTTTTTTTGTTGCAACAAATCCTTCTTGAAGAAATTTAAAAGATTTTGTAAACATAGGTTTGGTTGTATTTATGCGAGTCCGATAACCTACTACTATGCTTAAGCTTAAGCTTAAGGAATAAGGTGTAATACAAATACATAATTATTTATTAATATTACATTTTATGGAAAGGAAGGGGGAAAGGAACTCCCAAAACCTTCCTCCCGCTTCTCTTGGTTAAGTATTGAGTTAAGCAATGTATTATAAAACAATTTTCATACGTGCATCAGGTATTTAAAAATAGGTTTCAAATTCAATGGTGAGTATTGAATATGACCCAAATAGGTACTAAGACGCAGTGGTAAGAAAGAAGAAGAAAAATTAAGAGTATGAAACATGGTTGCTTGATCAAATATATTACTCTGCAGTGAATATGTGAAAAATACTCATAAGGCACTTGTTTTCAAACCCCAAAATTCCTATCAATGGTGATCAAGTGTAATGTGACTCTAACATAATAATATATTTAGCACAGTGTCGTACTAGCTGTTCGGGTTATCTGCTTAACATCAAAGCTTGCTTAGTGGAGGTAATTATATAATTAAAAGGATAAGATGACACACCAACTCTACATAATTAGGTTATATGAAAAAATACTTCCATCACAACCAACGTCAACAATTCAGGAGAAAATGACAACCAAGACAAAAGTATCTAAACTGAGATCTCTGACTTTGAGCGACAATGTTCTGTCACTGAGCCAAATGGTTCGTCTTGTATTCGGGGCTACTCTTCAATGCTTGTTAAGTAATGAGTCTATATGTAGTAAATGGTGAAAAAGTATCAGTTGCTCAAGCACTACCCATATCCATTGCCATGATAACTAACTAGTTTTCATGCTGACAAGCAATTATTAATGCAAATATATCAGTAACTAACTGAGATATGTTTGTAATAGTAAAAGGGTTACCATTATTTTCTTACTACCAAATTACCTGTGTTTTTCATGTTTTCCAGAAGGAGTTCTTATTTTTTCAAGTAGCTTGGAATGGACTTTATTTTCTCAAGTACTTTGATTTGTTTCGACCACGGCTTACTAGGCCTGTCGTGGCCTGCACCTCAGTAGCCGGGCTGTTGACTATAGATCCTCAGGTAAACCTTCTTTTGGTGATAACATTCCTTAACCGAGGCTACGGGTGCTGATGATGACTAGCTCATCACTACCAACCCTCATACTCCTAGCACACCAAGCTGGTAGTTAAATGGCCAGACCGTGTTCCGCGCTTGTTGGTTTTGGACCTGACCAGTCTTGTCTCTTGTCTGCACCTGACCTGGTTTCTGCTGGGTTTAAACCCAACCTCCGCCAGGTTACTTAGATCCCAGGGTACACCACCTGGCGGTGAGATCAGGATTGAATAGGATAGATAGGATCCTTGTATTGCACATCATTACCCCCATAAAGGAGACAGGAAAAAGTGTACATTAAGGAGGATAACGCTGATGTGCAACTGTAAAAAAATATATGAGAAGATACTGCAAAATAAAATAAGAAATGAAAGGAAAGGGGAGAGAGGAACAATTAGGCTATAGGTAACAGATGTCCACAATAGACTTGATATTTGCTAGGGGTGTGCGACGCTTCGGAGAGTTCAAAGCCGAAGCGAATCTTTGTGTACTTTGTATTCGATTTGAATCTATATTTGGCTTCGGCAGCTATTTGAAGCTTCGTCTATTATTCAAAGTCAAGTGATTATTATACTTATATTTTACATCAAATAAAAATGAACTGAAATTACTTCAAAAAATAAAATATATTTTAATCGTTTTAGTTTTAGAACAAGTTTGCTTTATTTTCTTGGTGTAACTTGAAAAAAATTCTACAACCCTTTGAATTTCAAGACGCACCTAACATTAAACCTCTAACCTCCTTGATCACAAATTAATATTGATTGGTAGCAACTGTAGATGAATTTATTCCTTTTGAAAGTGTAGATTAAAATAAATAATGAAAGTTTTTTTCAGTGTGTTTCATTAAACCTTTGAAGTGTTTCTTGAATATCGAAAATATTTTTTTAATATTCTAAAATTCACACAAGCAGCCATTTCAGTTGTTTACTACATGAATCAGTATGTTCAATTAAAATTCCTGTAAATGTGTAGGCTAGCGGCAAATTGAGAGATAGTTGAGCTCATGTGCGAGGAACATAACATTTCTTAAATTATTTTTAAAAAAGTATGTAAATAGTGAGTACTTATAAACAAAAATTGCTGTTAGTTTGGATAAAATATTAGATATTTTACTAAAAATAAAATTAGATAAAATCTACAAAAAATTGCTTATTTTATACAGATTACATGAAGAATTCATGTATGAATAAATTTACTATCACCAAGATCATATTATTTTCAAGAGTGGTTATAGGCACAGAACCATATTTTTTTAGTAATTCACATGGAAAGATTTAAAAGGATTTATAAACTCAAAAGTTTCTTTGTTGATTTGTAAAACAGAAAAACTAAAATTTTCTAACACCGGATCTCTCAAACCTATAAACACCCACCGAATTAAATTAATCTTATATTTTTCTATAGCATTGTTCTTGTTCTCGAACATCCGTTAACTCTTATGTTATGTTAATTTGTATCTTATGTGTGAAAGGTTTGTAAAACACCATGCAGGGAAAATCCAATGATATTAAAGAAAATGCATGTTTTTTTTAACTGTTCATTAAAGCTGTACACATAAAGTGTTTTTAATACAAAGGTAAAGTGAATATAACATTTATTTTGGCAATAAGCTACAAATAATAGTGTAAGAAAAAATAAATGTAATATTTAGTTTGATGTTAAATATATATACTCAATGTCAACATAATATTTTTACTCAAAATTAAATTGAAAAATATCCGAACTTCGATTTGGCTTCGAGAATATTTCCCGTATTCAACTCGACTTCACTTCGAACCAAAACAGTAGACTTCACACACCCCTAATCTTTGCCATACGACAGCTAATGGAAAGAAGGTATGAATTTGGGAAAGACTTGGAAATGGTATTTATGGATGTGAAGAAGGCATATGATGGCGTGGATAGAAATAAAGTTTGTAAAATGATGGAGGGGGCCGAAGTTGAAAGAGGAGTTATAATGAAAGTGAAAAGCATTTATGAGGATAACAGGAGTTGTGTTAAGATGGCGTGTGGGAGGACGGAAGGACGGCGTGTGGGAGGACGGAGTGTGAGAGGACGGAGTGGTTTCAAATAAAAAATTAAGTAAAGCAGGAGAGTGCCCTCTCATCTGGGAATGATCGTGAATAAAGTGGCAGGAAAATTTGGGGAGGAAAGAATGAAAGCCATGTTTGCTAATTTGATGATATTGGGGGGAGAAGGAAGAGTAAGTAAAGGAACAGCTACAGGAATGAAATGAGGAAGTGAAAGAATGTGGAACAAAATCTAGCATGGCAAAGTGTTAAGTGATGGTAGTGACAAGAGGGTAAGGACTAGTAAAGCTATAGATTTGGATTGAGTAAAGCCGAGAAAAGTACGGAACGTAAAGTAACTTGGAAGCGTGAATGAGCCTAAAGGTGGAAGTAGAGAGGATTTAAATAGAAGAGGACAGTAGGGAGAGTAGTTCTATAGGTGTGTAAGAGACCTGCTATGGAGAAGAGAAGTGCTTTTAAAGTGTAAGGAAGTGTTGTACAGGGCATACTTTGTACCCATTGTCACATATGCAGCAGAAACATTTACAGTGAATGTAAGAGAGACTAGGAAAGTGGAGGCCATGGAAATGAAGTTTGTGAGGAGCACGTTATCTGTCACGAGTAGAAACAAGGTTAGGAATGAAGTTATCCGGGGAAGAGTAGGTGTACGAGGAGTACATGAGATAGTAGAGGAAGCAAGACCGAGATGGTGTGGGCAAGTAATGAGAATGGAAAAAGAGAAGATGCCAAAGAAAATGTTAGAAATGAGGCATGTAGGAAAAAGACCGCAAGGGAGGCCAAGAAATAGATGGAAGGGGCAGATAACAGAAAGTGTTCAAGTGAGAGAAGAAGAATGGAAGAAATTAAAGGAGGAAGAGTGGTGGAAGAATAGATGAAGATAGAGGCATTTTACTAAAATAGCCCGGCCACAGGCTGGAAACAGTTGATGAAGATGATGAATCTTCAAAGTTAACACATTTGTTACACATTATCCAAAGGCGCGATTATAGGCTATGCAAAGGTTTTACAAGGGCTGTTTTTGGTAAAAATAAGTGTGCATTGTTATGCACTAAAAATATGGTAAAAATTAATAAGCATTTAACTTTACATCACAAGACTTGTTATTAAAAATATATTAACATATTTTGGTTACATTGTGGGATTTGCAAGAGCCTAAAGCCTTATTGATTTTTTTTTCTAGTTAGGCTTGATTCGAGTTATCAAATCAAATATTATAAAATTTGAATCGAGATCAATATTATCGAAGCTTAAAACTAATATTATTATCAAACCAACAGTTTCTGAGCTATAAGCATATATATATATTTTATTCGGGTCTTTGAAAATTAAATTGATTGTTATGCTCTTTGGTGGACAGAGGTCTTCCTTTTTTTCAATATTTCTGTCTAATGTATAGTATTTCATTAATGCTCTTTGGTCGAGTGTTTCTGCAATAATGTATACTATTTATTTCACAATTATCACTAGTTTTTAGTAAATGTCCCCATTTTAAAATAAAAAAGAAAGTCTGTGTGGTGAACCACACCATTATTTTGCTTGAATTTTGTAGCATTAGACCTATATACTCTAATTAAGTATTTATTTTTATTTTTAGAGTATTTTTATGTTATTTTAACAGTACATATTTTTTTTTCAAATATTTCAAATTACTATATTCAATCTTTATTATATCTGATTTGTCACTCCTTACATTATTATCTTGACTGTTATTTAATGTTCTCATATGTTTTATGATCCAATGAATTAAAAAACTGTCTCTACACATCACTGCAAGATAATATTAAATCCAAGTAATTTTACTGTATTTAATGTAAATTAAAACCAATTTGACATAATATGAAAAAAGAAAATTTCAAATATACATAAACACTAATTTTCATTAAAAAAAATCTCCAAAGGAATTATAAGAACCCTGAGAGTAATGTCAGTAAAGAAAGTAAGCCCCCACCCCTATTGAGTTCAATGAAACACTAAACATTGAGTCTCGTAAACATGTAAACAGCTTCATTGTCGCACCCACACACAGCTCTCGTCTTGTTTACATCAAAGCTATTGACTGGCTTGTGGAGCTGTGGCATTAGAGAGGTCACTTCCAGTCTATGTTTGGCCGACTCGCTGCTCAGCCAAGGGTTTTCTTCGATGGTCAAGTCTGGGATACAAGAGCAATATCATCAACCATTAACATAATTATTTTAATTATCAAGGGTGTTTTGAGTGCTTGAAAACTAGATTTTCATTCTAGTTTTAGTTGTTGTTTTAATTCAAATCAAAATTTTTTCCAAAACTTTAAAAATTTGAGTACTCAGAACGTTCTACTCTATTAACTCATTATCTTCATTAATGTTTAATCAGAAATGATCCACGTGCAATAGTGTTCGTGTATAATTGTACATCTATCAACCCAAGCTTGAGATTGATTCGATATTCGGAAGCTTTTTGAAAATCTCATTTGATATCGACTCGAATTAAAAAACTTGAGCTCACAAACCCATAATATTTATGTGACTAGACTCTAATACTTTATTTTTATTTCATCCATTTTATTATAAATATTTCTATTAAAGAAATTATCTTTTCGCTTTATGAGGTGATTGTATTATATTTGGGAGAAGGTACAGGAAAGGTTGATATAAGCATATGAAAGGAACAAACACAATATGGCTTTTACAATGAAAAATAAATGGTGTGGAACTCCACACAAACTTTCTCACTCCATTGTCTGAAAATGCAGATATTTACTCAGTACTTGTAATATATGTGAAACGAAATAATATACACTAGCAAACCCGAGCAAAAATTGTGTTATACTTAAGTTAAACATTTTTTGACTCATGGATTTAATTTTTTTTAAGAATTAAAGTCCTCACTAGTATATTTAGACCAAAAAAGAAAAAAGATCGATATTGGGTCCACAAGGGTCAATAATTAATATTAAAATTTTGACTTCCGGTTAAAAATTTTGACATTTTATTAGGGGTTGCACATCTTATGGTTATAACGTTTTTATTAAATTCATCATTTATAAATTTAGACTAATAAAAAAGGTTAATATTGACTATTGAGTCTAAAATTATAGAAATAGATCATCGCTTTACAAACATTTCCCCTAAGAGGTTAAAGAAGAAAGAACATAAGCTTTTTGAGAGACCTACTTATCTACTTAATCTATGGAATTAGAGAATTATTTCGCTAAAACATAAGTAGTATCTCTGTACAACTAACGCTCACAAACATGTATTAATATATTTGCATATATCTAAGAAATAATTGATTTTATAAAAATATATTCCAAAAAGTTTTTTAATTTTAATAATACTATAATTTTGCAATGCTAAGTTATTTAGTATCTCAAATAACTGCGGAGATAAGAAATTTCCGCCTCTGTAAAGTACCCTACGAGCCATTTTCATAGAAAAATTAAAATAAATAGCCAATTTGTTTATAATCTTAATCAACGCCTAGATACGAATTTAAACCAAAATCGCCGATATTGAGATTTTTTTGTCTTTTCACTCTTACTTAAACTACTCTTAATTTTAGGGTTAAACACACACAGACAAAATTGTAAAAACCACTTTTTAGGGTTCGGGTAGTCATGAAACGTCGAGATCCATCAACATCTCGGGTTAGATATTTTGACGGTCGCAATACTTTACCTTTGATGTTCGAAAAGTTGAAAAATATATATATTTGTGTTTAGCTTGAAAATTATTGGTTTTATAAAAATATGTTTCAAATAAAATGTTTATATTATAAATAGACCTACATATTTGCAATGATTAGTAATTTCATATCTTAAGTAGTTTCAGAGATATGATAAAAAATTAGAATTTAAGCATCAGACCATAAACCTTAAAGACATTTTACTGAAAAAATGGGAGTAGCCATTTTGTTTATAATATTGATCGATACTTAGAAATGAAATTTAATCAAAATCGTTGAACCAATTTTTAGAAAATAGATTTTTTTCTCTTTTTGCCCTTCAGTAAACTACCTTTAATTTTAGGGATAGATATCCAATTCCAAAATCTCATCGGGGCAACCCTATGTAAACCTTAGATACCAAGTTTTAGCCTGATCGGTAAAATAGTTTAGGGTCTACTCCAACAGACAGACGGAAATTCAAAAACCACTTTTTCGGATTCAGGGGTCATAAAACGTTGAAATTCATCAAAATCCCTTGTTCAATTTTTTTTGACGATCACAATACTTCCTCTACCTGTAAGATAGAAAGAAAGTTAAAAGAACACAGTTCACACTTTACATTGCTACCATTGGATGAAGAGGTAATAGCTGCCTCTTGATGAAAATCGATTGTTACCGACCAATCCCCCAACCTAGGTTTTATTCTATCAAAATTCATCAAGAGGGAGTTTGAAACATGTAATGCGACTTCCTAAAAGTGTTCTTCTTTTCATTATAAAGCCATATTGTGTTATTTTCTTTTATATACTTACAAAAATCTGAAAATTGTCTGACATGTTTTAACAATGAGGGTTGTGATATTTGGTCATCACTGTTTATTCTAAATTAAATATAAGTTGACTGTTTAGAGTCAACTACAACTCTACCCCCCACCCCCCCCTATCCCCATCACATCCCACCCCCAACCTTCATTGCGTTTCACTAGCCATCCATGCTATACGCATTTTAATTAGGTACGCTAATAGGATAAAGATGAGGAGGGTGACATTTAGAGGAAATATTTACATTTGCGTTAAAATAATTTAGGAGATGCCACCTTAAGCAGACCCAGCTGGGATCCAAACACCAATATCCACGTTACCTTTAAACCAAATTAGATGAGCTTGACATCTAATCCATGCATCTATCGATGTGAATGCCATCATTCTAAAGTGGGATGTGTCCTGCATGAACTAAGACTTGTATTTTTGCTTTTTTTAACTATACCAAGATATATATATTTTTTTTCCCCTTTGCATGAAACAGTGTACAAGTCCTGAAGTAAAATGACGCACTGACCAGAGATGGAGCTAACTTGACTGCTGCGGACCATGGAGGTAGTATTCCAGTGCCAAAATTCTCCGCTCAGTGAGCAGGTGAAGAGGTGCTCAGGGCGCTCAGGGTGGAAATGAATTTCACTCACTAGGAACAAACATTGTGGCACGAAAGAATATTAGTCGATATACACAGACTGTATGTAAACATATAAAAAAAATCAGAAAAAAATAGTTTTTTTTAAAGAGTAATAATATTTTTAAGCCTGTGTGAAGTTTTAAAGTTTCGAATCCAAATCTGAAACTTGCTAGCAATCGTATTTGATTTGCAATTTTTTATCTTAATATCCTTAAAACAAGTAATAACATTTCATGATTTTATATGTGAGAATTATTAATTTTATAAAGATAATCTTCAAAAAACCTCTTTTTTAAATATTAGATTAGTCAATTAGCTTCATTGTTAAACATAATAAATAAAATTGTTGTTTCCCCCAAATTCAGTTTAAATTTTAAATGGCTAAAGGTAGAGGAAAGATGGAGAGAAACATATAAAAGAGAACAAATATGATATGGCTTTTACAATGAAAAGAAGAACACAATTCATACTTTACATTACTGCCAATGGACAAAAGGTAATGGCTCCCTCTTGAAGAAAACAGATCGCCGCCACCCATTTCCTCAACCTAAGTTTCATATTATCGGAACTCATCAGGAGGCAGTGTGAAACATGCAACGCAACTTCCTATTTCCTTTTCCTCTCTTTAGTGTTTTTTTTTCCTTCTTCTTTTAGGAAGTTACGCTACACATTTCCCACTCCCTTATGTTTAGTTCCAATAAAATTAAACCTAGGTCAGGGGGTTGGGCGGTATCGATCTGTTTTCTTAAAGAGGCAGCCATTACCTTTTTATCCAGTGGCAGCAATGTAAAGTGTGAAATGTATTCTTCTTTTCATTGAAAAAGGCATATCATGTGTGTTCTTTTGTATATGTTTCTTCCTGTACCTTCTTCCAAATATGAAAATAATGTATTGGGCTAAATATATAAATTTGAAAATCACTTAAATTTAAATATGTAGTTAAAGTTCACACAAAAAAATAGTCTACTAATATGAAATATAGTTTTAGGTCTGATTATTTTGGACCAAAGCAAACCAACACTGTTCATCCTTTGAAAGTTTTAAATGTGTACAGTTTTGGAAATGCTGAAGCAATAATAATGCTTATTTCTCTTTATTATTAATATGGTGGAGTTTGAAAATTGAACTCGTGCATTTACCATAAAATTGTGGAAATATAGTTTAAGAACTAGGTAAATGTTTAGCAAATGAATCAAGATAAAATTGAGATTAGTTAATAACATAAAAAAGCTAGCTAAACAAATAATAATATAATATTTAGCATCGCGTCTTACTACCCGTTGGGTTATACGCTTAAGTACTAATTACTCTAATGGATTAGGAATTGGGAGGGTTGAATTTAGAGGAAGTGAACCCGCATTTGCGTGGAGGGAGAGTGGAAAACCATTTAGGAAAAACCACCCCCAGTTCACCCGACCGAGATTCGAACCTCAATCTCCCCGTCCTCGGCGGTCGAGCTCAACACGACTAGCGCGTTAGCCAACTACGCCACCGAGGCGGGTGCTAAACAAATAAATCAAGTTTATGTTGGTAGTGGAAAAAAACACATAACAAATAAATAAGTTAGATGTTTGGGAGTTTAATGAGATTAACACATGTTGAGCAATTGTAAAAACTATTGGCCCTTATTTTACAACTTCTTAACAATGAAGTACTCTGGGCACAGCAAACCGTTGCAAGTGAAGTCATCAAAAAGAAAGCAGGTGTGTCGCAAAGATATGATCAAAAAATGATAAGAGAAAACTTATGAATTATGGAATGCACAAGAGCCATCTAAACCCACTATACGACCATAAATATCATAAGGATGTGAAACATGGACCCTCGGGAAGATAAATGATAACATAATCCTGGCGGGTGAGGGGTGGGATGAGATTTATTAGGAACATGGTTGGCAAGACAAGATGAGATAGAATGTGGAATCAGAAAAAAATCAAACTTACAGGGTAAAATAACATCTCACAGAGCCAGATGGTGTGGGCAAGGCCGTAGCCAGGGGGGGTGAGGGGGGGTTGATGGGCACATCCCCCAATTTCCGGAGGCTAGAAAATATTATAAATGATATACAGTTCTAGAAGCTATTTGAAGTAGAGATATTTTATGGCAATATATCTCTCTAACTGCCGGTGGCTAGGGAAAATCTATATATTTAAACACCTGTAGAAGCTCTCTAAAGTGTTATTTATTGTAACATAACCCCCTAAATGCTGGAGGCTAAGAAACATTCTATATATTAAACATCTCTAGAAGCTATCTGAAGTGCTTTTTTATGGCAACATAGCGCCCTAGCTGCCAAATTATATAAAAAAAATATAAATATTAAACACCTCTAGAAGCTATCTGAAGTGGACTTTTATGGTCAGACAGCCCCCTAACTGCCGAAGGTTAGAAAAGATTCTAATTTGGAGGTTGAACCCCCAAAATCC
>CABFWO010001681.1:102177-157440 GCA_902155825.1 Timema genevievae
ATGATAACACCTCAAAGATTTTTTTTTACAGATTGCATCTAGGTTTTTATAATCATTATTTTTTTCAAATAGTTACTGTACATTAAGAAAATGGTTATCATTACCTGTGACTTTATGTTACCTTTAGTAAACTCCTAATCCAATCCTACTTTAAATGATTTCCCAACCTGTGTAAGCATTTAGGATCTGAACCCAAAAAATTATCTTAACTAAGTGAATGTGCAGCACTTTAAAGTTCAGGTTAAAGTGACATAGCAGTCTTGGCTAGTTTGCGTCAGTTTAAACCAACTTATCTATGTTAGAAAATGTACCATGTTATTAAAAAAATATGACAAATACTTACTTAAAGTAGTGCAGTTGATCCCAAGACGAAACTTCTCTAAAATCATTGGGTTCTCCCACATCAACTTTAAAAAGTTTAATGGAGCCTAATGAGGATGAGGCAATACATGTTGTTTTATTTATGAACTAGAAATGAAATAAAATAGTACATAAGTTTTTTTAATTAGTGATATAAGATTATTTTTAATGCCATAATATTAATAACAGAAGTTGTATTTAAAAGAAAAATTAAAAGTTTAAACCAAGGATTTCATTAAATAGTATATTGTACAAAGGGCTACCTGAACAAATTAATATGAACAAATAGGCAAGCGTAGTCAATCCATGTGGGCATTGAAAGCACTGCTTGCCTAATTTAAGAAAAATAAAACCTTATTTTATGTTTACAAATATCTTTTAAATCACAAAATTAATACATTTTATCATTTTGTCAACATCTTTGTTTGAGCTTCATGTTAGTCAAGAATGTGAAATGAATTTAGCGTGGCAAGTGTGAAGTTATGGTAATGACAGGAAAGAGGAGGCCTAGTAAAGTTATAAAGTTGTATGGACTAGATGTGAGAAAATTACAGAGTAGAAAATATCTAAGAAGCTCGTGATTGAGGACAGAGACCGGGGAGTAGAGATGATCGAATAAAAGGGCAGCAGGGGTAGTTGTTCTATAGGTGTGTAAGAGACATGCTATGGAGAAGAGAAGTGTCCTTGAAGTATAAGGGCGGACTTTGTAACCAATGTCACAAGTGTGCAAGTGAGAGGATAAGAATGGAAGCAATTAAAGGAGTAAGAATGGCGGAAGGAAAGAGAAATATGGAAGCATTTTACTAAAGTGACCTGGCCACAGGATGGAAACAGTTGATGATCATAATGATTATTCATTTATTTATTTTTAGCACCGCGTCTTACTACCCGTTCGGGTTATACGCTTAAGTACTAAATACGCTAATGGGTTCAGCATTGGGAAAGATGAATTTAGAGGAAGTGAACCCGCATTTGTGTGGAGGTAGAGTGTAAAACCATTTAGGGAAAACCACCCCCAGTTCACCTGATCGAGATTTGAACTTTAATTTCCTTGTCCTCGGCAGTCTAGCTCAACACGAAACTAGCATGTTAGCTAACTACGCCACTGAGGCGGGGATGATGGTGGTGGTGGTGGTAGTGATGATGATGATGATGATGATGATGATGATGATGATGATGATTATTATTATTATGATGATGATGATGATGATTATTATGATGATTATTATTATGATGATGATTTGTCAAGGTTGAATGTGGGATGTTCGTACCATGAGAGGTCCTACTAAAAGACAGTTCTTCAACTTGCTTCCAAAGCATTCAATTGGCATGAGGGAAATAGGTAAGGCAGTATGTGTTTCTATAGAGAAAAAATAATCAAGTTTCAACTTCCTCTTGCTGCTGCAAAATATTTCAGTCAAAGAAAGAATAGCGTAAAAGATCTATCAAGTGTTCTTGGTTAGTGTTGGTGCAAGCAAAGTGTCAGTTTTATGTCAGTTTTGTGTTTAGGACTGTTCTAACAGGTCTTAAAATTATATAAGTTTTTTTTAATCTTCTATTTTTGGTACCATATTTATTTTAACTAAGCATAAGTTGTTTTTATTCAACATGATAATTAAATATATTTTATCTCACTAAAATTATTTAAATAAAGAATTTAAGGCCCAAAGATTAAAAAACAAAACGGGCTTGGAACATTTCTACCACTGACCCCACATCCAAAGCTGCTTACACAGCTCCCGAGGCCACCAACTTCCACTGTAAATAGGTCTAGCGCAATGTTTGCTAAATTGACCATGGCAAGTACAGTAACCATTGCAATGTTGGCACAAGTTAACGGGGCAATGCCCAAACCAGTTTAAGTTTATTTTAGCACCATATCTTACTACCTGTTCGGGTTATACACTTAAGTACTAATTACGTTGAATGGTTTTAGGGATTAAGAGGGTTATAATTAGAGGAAGTATACCCACATTTTCATAAAGGGAGAAAAAAAAACACCTTCAATACACCCAACTGAGATTCAAACCTCAATCTCGCCGTCATCTACAGTCTAGTCTACAGTGAGAGTAGCGCCTTAGACCATGCGGCCACCAAAGCATGTAACAGCTTAACTTGGATGAGATTCATTCAAAACTAGCAAAATTTATATAGTCATCTACTTATATAATTATATAGTTAAGAGTCAAACTTATTAAAGTACGGTAGAATATTACATATTGCCTAATGTTGTTTATTTAATACAACACACTAGAGTTTATTTCTGGTTGATTATATTGAGCCATAGCATTTCTAAAGGAATCTGTTTTACTCCTTCCAATATTATAGATCAAAATTTAAAAAACATTTTCACTAATGGAATGATCATTTTTTTTCAAATGAGGCCTATGTTCATTTCTGCTATCTAATAATTTAAAAGACATTATTAGTCAAGTAAGTAGGCAAGTAGGGCCTACTGTTTCGAGGAAGATTCAGATGAACAGTTGGTCTAAATAAGTTGGTTGCACCTGGAAGGATACCTTTAAGGTGCAATGAGTGATACACTGTAGTTTACCTTGAGTTCTGTGACGTCCCCTGCATATGAAAGAGTACTTATATGTAAAGGGTAAATGTCCAAATCATCTTCAACAGGGGGGTGTTTCCACAACATCAAATGGTTTTCCTAAAAACATAATTTGAATTAAATGTCAAAAGAACCATTTAAATAAATTAATATTCAAAGTTAGATTCCATTGGCTATAAAGCAGAAAATAAAGTAACAAGGCAAAATAAAAAATCTTTAAATCATACAAAGTAGCAATGCTTAACATTGTAAGGAATCTGTGTTTTTAGTTTACTTTAATTGAATGAAAATCAAGCAAGGTTTTGAGTTACAAATATTGTCACAATTTATTTAAAATTATTCAAGTAAATTTAGAAACATCATGAAATTGATTTTATGAAACTCAATGTTAAAATTATAAATATTTTAATAGACCCCAATTAATGTTATATTTTAATGTGTGTTGCCTACATTGATATAACTGCTAAGCTACAAGTAGGCCTGCATGGCTAGCTCATTTTACAAACAAACAAAAAATTATATAATGGTAAGTTGTGGTTTACAAGTTATGGATTATCAAACCTACCAAGGTAGGCTACAAAGTAATGTTTAGTGTTTGAATGCTTAGTGATACTTTTCAGCGGCACTTAATATCATTTTTATGCCTTATTTTAGAATAGAGTAATAAAATAGCTTTAATTTGATACAAAAATAAGCCTAGTTGGTTGAAAAATAAGCATAAGAAGAGGATTTTTTTTCAAATTGACATAGAAAGTGCAAAACAGTAGCCTAAATCACACAAAAATAAAAAAAAATTCCTGCACCCTTATTAAAGACCAAAAAATCTGATTAGGAGACATGGTAGGCCTACCAGGTAATCTGGCGTGGAATGAGCCGATGTGGTTATTGTAGACTATTTTGTGTTTGTAAAATGATAATTATTATTTGGGATAGTTTGAGGTGTACCATGTGTTCCCAAATTGAGTTATCCTATGAATTAGGTGAGTCAATCTTATTTTATTTTTCAAAGAGAAACATTGCTGTCTTTATGTTTGTATGCAAAATATATGATAAAATAAGGATGTTTTCTTTGGGTTCAAAAAAGTGACTTTAAATTCTCGATATTTTGTGTTCCGTCACCATGGGTCATGTGTTCACATGGCTCACAGGTATATCGTGACTTAAATGAGTTAGGCTATTATTCTTCATTTTTATAATAGATGCACCATCTGTTTTAGTAATTTATATAAAATAGGGATATTTTGTTTGGAAAAAAAAATGCATTTAAGCCTATATTAATTGATATTTTGTGTAGGCCTTCTGTCCACAATTTGTGGAATAATATTACGCAGGGGACTATAAAACACGACTTCTAGCATTAAATATTACATGAATTTATCTTTTAGTGCATTCCTAATATACCTTAACTTAGGCAGGCCTATATGGCTATAAATTGATAGATACAAGTGCAAATTATTGTAATGACACCAACCAAGTTTTTTGGGAATGGGGGTGGAGGCACCACGGAACTGGGAGCCGCGCAAACGATGTTTGCCCATAGCCCCACGTCTGTTAAGTGTAGCCCTGTGCGTAATATTACTGATCTAAGAAGTGTGTATGTATTTAATTGTAAATGCTACATTATATTTAGGCTTAACCAACCTCATTGTCCCAGCTGCCTGTAACAAAAAATTCTGAATCTACTAGGTCTTCAGGTTTCCACCTAACTTTATTTATTTTTTCAGATACAAATGTTCCAAAAACTTTATCTTCGTCTGACATTGTAGATGGATAAATTATGTATTTACAATATTATAATATAATATATAGATTGAAAGCGCCAAATACTTTAAATGTTACCTTAAAGCTAATAGCTAGGACAAACTTAACAATAGAAATAGTCCCTCAAAAATAAATTCTAGTTTATTTACTGTTTTCATAAATAAAAAGATAGATTTTCTTGTCCTATTTAAAATTTGGGACCTCCATATTAGCAATTCACTTTTTTTACTCCCTATAAATAATTTATAAAATGAACCTTTAATAATGAATGTGTAAGTAAGAAAGAATTATTTTAAAAAATCCTTCAAAGGTTTAACTTTATATGAATAAAATGTAGCAATTTATCTAGTAATAACAAAATTAGAGTAGAAAGTAAGAAAGTAACACAGCCAGTAAATGCTTGCTATAGCTATTTTGGTAAGTTTATTTCGCTTATTTTCAAGAATACTGTAAGGTTCATAATATCAAAAACAATTGTTTAACCGGTTCTTCTTTATGATTGTGAAACATAGTCTCTCAACTTACATATTGAGAAGAAATTTAAGGTGTGCAAAAACATATTACTTTGAAAAAAAATTGATCTAAAAAAGAATTAAGATAATGTAGAGCTGAGGAAATTTCATGATCATCATTAGACCAGACATTATTAAGGTAGTAAAATCTTGCAGGTTTTGATGGAAAGAATATGCAAATTGAATAGGATAAAAGTCCACAGGTAGAAATTTATGATTTATCCAAACCCTGCACCTAAATCTTGGGGTGATTAAGCGCGCCTCCCCCAACCATTGGAGGCAAGAAAAATTGGGTTTAACATTATTTAAACTAGCCACTAACATTAAAAATATAAAAAGTAGGCCTAGCCTTGTCTCAAAGAAAATTGTTTTACACATCCTCTAAAATCCATGTTTAATAGTCTCTTAGTCTTTCAAAAAACTTTTAACTTCATACTTTAACTTCAATCCAAACTACTCCATATTTTCATCAGCGTATTGTTTTTGACAAACACATTTTTAGTCACCTTGTAGATTGCTTCTGGGTAGCAACAAAAGATAAGAAGTGCAAAGAAAAGGCTAATATTATTAGCATTGGATTACGCTGTGGCTTGTCTATCCGACACCGTCCATCCGACTTCCAGCATACACATGTATAATATCAAAGCAAACGATTTATACGCTGCCATTGATGTTACAAAATAGTTACTTTTAGCTTTTGTGTGTAATTCATTAAAAAAAATCTGCTCAGCAATTCTATGTCCCCATTTAAAACTTTTTTTTTACATCCATTATTGTTTCCAGCTTGTGGCTTTCCACGACTGGCTGGATAGCCCTATCGTAGCTTCATATTCCTTATAATCTAAATTAAGACTAGGACAGGCACAAAATCCCGTCCCCAGCCGTTAATTTATCAATGTGAACGGGTAAACCCATATTTCATCAATGATAAATTTTTAGGCCATGCTGGGAATCTGACCCAGGACCCTTAGCTCATTAGGCAGAAATGCTTTCAACTGAGCTAAGGTGTTGGATTAATCTGAAATTAGTTATGGATACATTTGATATTTACGATAGCTTGAGCAAAAATGTACAAATAATAAATATTTTCCTCAACACCTACAATGCAGGGGTACTTTTACGCTTGGCCTCTGCACGAGCAGGCCTGCAGGGGTCTGTTCACCACCACTTGAAAATCCTAAAAAGTATTGACTTACAAACCTTATATTAAATTAGAAGAATCAGATAGGAGGATAACATTGGAATAAATATGAAAGAAATCGTGTGTATAATCAAAACTGGACAAAATTAGCTCAAGTTAGGATTAACTTTTGTACTCATGGCCAGAGATTCAATCAAATAACTTAAGGCAGCTGTAAAATCCTTTACTTTCTTAAAATTTTACTTCTGAATGAAGCAAATGCTATTTTTGGCACAGTTTAACTAAGATTTTTTAAAACATTTATCAACTATTGTTCAAGTAAAGCGTAATTTTTCAAATTCATACTAATAATCAGAACAGCTACAGTAGATTTATGCCAAATTCAAGAATTACATGCTTGTGGAAATTTTACCTATTCAAAAATTAACCAGCATAGCTAAAGATAGTGCACGTGAATTAAAAGGCATTTATAAAGGTTTTCTTTCATTACGTCAAACAGATTAACAGTTTCCGTCATTTCTGGAATTATTTCAATTTACAATTCACGTTCAAGCTCTATACAGAAAATTCTAATGTGTGGAGAATGTCATAATGGTTTTTAAAGAATTGCTAACAGCATCAGGACATTAAAAATTGAGATTATTCAGAGGTTTTACAGAAGAACTTGACTGTTAGTTTGTAGAGAAACTTCTTCACATTTATGCAGTGGCGTAGCTAGAGTTTGTGCCACCCGGGGTTGTCCCTGAGTTTGCCATCCCTCTCAATTAACAACATACTTCGACAAAAGGTCAAAACCACGTATAGTGGGGGAAAAAAAGATACCATGTTTATTTCTGAACTGAACAGTATAATTTCAACACTCTTACAATTTTTTTTATGTTGTCGAGGATATTGTTGAAGTTTGCTTCATCTGTCAGTTGCTGTTTTATAGACAGTATGGCAAGCTTTCTTAACCGTAAGGTACTCTTTGTCTATCTTAAACAATTCTTGATCAATTTTAATTTAGAAAAATTCCGTTCACAGGTAGCAGCACTAACAGTAATTCTGAATAAAATTCGTGGTAGTATTACATACACTATTTGGAACTGAGTTCCCAATATTGTATTTTTTAATAAACTGCAAATGTTCAGAGGGACCTTCCTTCCACGTCTCTGTTTCGTCTTACGTAGCAGCAACTGCAATAAAACTCTGAAGTTTTTTTCTCTCAACGAGGAACTTTTCCTTATTAATGTCACTGCAATAATTATTTAGTTGACATTCGTTTTGTCATTCAAAAGATTAGACGTAGGGAAGAAGCTATATTTCTTAGCAAGAACATGAAGCTGTCGAAATCTGAAAGTAATTTCTTGGATCACTCTATCCAATGAAGAAAACATTTCTCTCAATTCAGTTTCGTATGCCAATTCAGCATAATATCATGATTCTTCACCAGCCATCGGTATTTTCCTTTATACATTGACGTTGACGCCCCATGACTATCCCAAGATCATCACACATTTCTTTGTCATTGACTATTGAATTGTTAACTAGTTCGTCCCTATTTTCAGTTAAAAAACCTTTTAAAGCCTCTATTTTTATATAAAATTGTTGATGTTCAAAATTTTGTTTGGAGGTAGTCCTGTGGTTAATTTATAGGACGGATTTCCAAAGGCCAAGAAACCGTAGCAAGGATAACGATTGTAACACACTAAGCAGACCTGGTAGCTGTATTTTCTTCTTCACCGGTTAACTGTTCTAAGGCACTCAATATTTTCGATTTTTTTTACAACATTCACAGCTTCTCCCCTTGCACTCCCTTGAGTTTCTACTACATGCTTGACACTTTGACCAGTGAATAAAGTCAGAATATCCTTACAATGGTTCGAGGAAGGAGAAAAACTGGAAGAAACGTTCCACAGCTCCAAAAGAGTTACAAGAATCCAAATCAACAGAAGCTGTATGCACATACACCCGCCAAATGTATCATGTGATCTGTACATGCAACAAATTCTGCTTTTATATTAATTTCCTTGATACGTCTCTGAACACTAATATGTTGACCATCACAGCAGCATTATAATCTGCTTGTCCTCTACAATTTTGAATATAAATTCTGTCGTTTTTTTAATTTTAGCAAAATCATATTTGAAATATTCTCAACGGTTTTACCCTTTGTTTCAATGAAATCAACCAATTATTCCACTACCTTCACTTTATTTCCATCGATCATAACGTAGCTCAAAACTTGGCTCGTTTGATCTTTATGAGAAATATCAGGAGTGCTGTCGAATATCATAGAAAATTCCTTGGCTTCTTTTACTTGCTTGTAAAAATTTGCCTCTTACTTTTTCTCTCAAAATGTCTATAAACTTGTTCTTAATAGTAGGTGAAATATAGGATCTAGTAAACTTTTTCCCCAGCTTGTTTTTTAGAAAATGTTTACTTAGCACTGGATCGTATTTCGTCAACAAATAAATTAATTCTAAAATATTTCCTCTATTTCCCGTTGATTCAGATTCAGCATTAGTCTCACAGTAAATTCCCTCTTGATGATCTCGTAAGGCCAAATTCTGTTTAGCTAGGAATATAATGATATCCAACCATTTTGAAAGCATCTTCCTCCACGTCTTCATCTAGTTTTTACCTACTTCTTGTTCCTTTTTATCAATTGTTGCTACATATCGGATACTAAGTTCCAATTCATTCCAATGTGTGAAAGCCCGAACATGGTCTACACTGGATTAAAGCTTGAATATTTTAAGATTAAGTTTCCTCCACATGTTTAGTCCATCCACAGAATTAAAATTTGAATGACTTCTGTCTGAAAATAACATTTAACTAAAGCAGTGAAAAGCTTCTTTGGAAGGAGAGTACACCTACCACGATCTCAACATATTTTCATTATTTGGCAGATTTCGAAAAAAAAAACACTCGCGTGTAAGTTTTCTATTTCGTCCTTTGATTGGCGCACTCTCACGAATCACTTCACCAAAATCAGAATGTAACTTATATGTTGAATTTGTATTAAAGTATGACAGGGAAATTTAAGTGTTTAGTATGTATTTACATTTTATTTCGTTTAGTAGTAAATAATAAAATTGTGTCTGACGTATTGTACTACCCCGGCAGAAATAAAACCTTTTCTTTTCGTTGCAGTAGACCAAAAGTTCCATCCCCTAAAAATTGCCACCCGGGGTGGACCGCCCCCACCCCCCTTTAGCTATGCTACTGCATCGATGTTCGTCTGCTAAATAAATGTAAAGTGCTTCAGCGATTCAAAGAGCTGTTTCCTCAAATAAAATACTATCTAAAAGAAATGGTTGAAGAAGGAATTAATTTAAAGAATAAATATAAAAAGTATAAACAAAAAGAAAAAATCAAAATTAGAGTAGAAAAACAGTAGGTGATTGTGGGACTTTGAAGGCTTTTAAGTTGGTGGGAGCTTTTACTTTAAAAAAATATATATATATATTTTGAACTGAGAATTACCTTTTTCTCTTGGGCTAATGTGGATTCACACGTTCGCTGTAAAATGAGAGCAGTGCTGATATTTGGTCACGTGACAGCTCTAATCCAAACACAAGCCCGCGTTGCCAACGTAGCCCGCACTCTCCGAGTAAAAATAATTTCAACTTTTTAAGCGCTTCTATAGAAAACCCGTTAAGTAGACTCGATCAGCGCAAGCACAAACTTTCATACATCCGTTATTTATAAACACAGCACATTTTTACGATGGCGTATCTCAAAAGTAATTATTTAAAAACGATAGTTTATTAGAAGCCATGTGGTTTATTGGTGACAAAATCAAACCCAGGCAGTAAGTAGAACATCTCATTTTATTTTTAATACAATTACTTACACCTATTGTAATATTTCTTTTTTATATTCTTATAAATTTTACTGGTCTTAATATTATTCAAAATGTCACCCAATAAGATTCAAACACGAATTCCCTCAGATGATAGCAGGTTGATAAAACGGCTACCTTAGTTCCTTGATACTTTAATACATTTTATTTATTACATTTTTTTCAATTTGAATATGATACAATGTGTATAAAGTGCTCTCCCAGTGTATTAAGCTAATTTATATGAAGAGGATAACTATTTAGCTTTAATAAATAATTTTAAATGCTTTTAAAATAACGAGCAAACAATTATTGTGTTTGATTTGTATTTTACTAGTAAGGTTGTGTTTTTAGTACCCTACAATTATTTTTTCTGGTCACCATATTATCTAACACCATAAAATGTATACTTTGTTTTTCAAATTTCTCTACATTGTTTCTATTCCACGCCTACTCGTAGGTGACGATAAAAGCGCTTTGTGGCTTAAATGTCTGATCACTGGAGTTAAAGAGTAGACAAAGTCAGACCCGTGGAGATTAGATCTTGGTGTTATCTGAGGGCAGTTTCAATCAAACCATGAAAATAGATTTTCCTCTTTTAATTAATCAAACTTTTACTATAAAATAAATTTGTCTCCACAAGTATACTCATTAATTATTTACACCTAAATATTACAATATTATCGTAAAGATACACATTTATAATTTTTATATTTGCTTTGAATTAAGCTGTTTTAACAGAAACACCACACACTACATTTTTTTCATCAAAGTAAATTTTAATCCATTAAACTAAAAATTAGTAATAAATCTGTGAACCATTATTTAACTACTAAATAAAATTTATTACAGATATTTAAAGAAGCTTTTTGTTTTAGAAGTCATAATTTAATGTGACATTAATTTTAGTTGTGTTTAGACACCTAACAATATTGAGATAGTTTTAGTCAATTCTACATCTACTTTCATAATTTGTGTCAGGAATCGTCTGCTAGAAGTCCACGTTTTTATAGTTAAATTGACGCAACAATATTGTGATAATGAATTATTAATTTGGGTTGTGTTAGGACCATTAAATTTCGTAATGGTGCAGCCTGTTCCAGAAACTATCAATTTTCCTGGAGAGGAAGAAAAAATACTCGAACTATGGAAGCAATGGGACGTATTTAAAACCTGCTTAAAACAATCTAAAGGTAAACCAAGGTATTCGTTTTTTGATGGGCCACCGTTCGCGACAGGACTTCCGCACTATGGACATGTTTTGGCAGGTACCATTAAAGACATAGTAACGAGGTATGCTCATCAACAGGGCTATCATGTAGAACGTCGGTTTGGCTGGGACTGTCATGGTTTACCTGTTGAATTTGAAATAGACACAGCTTTGGGGATCAAAGGACCTCAAGATGTTGCCAAAATGGGTATTGACAAATATAACAATGAATGTCGCAAAATCGTCACGCGTTATGCAGCTGAATGGGAGAAAATCATTGGTCGCCTGGGCAGGTGGATAGACTTTAAGAATGATTACAAAACTCTTTATCCATGGTATATGGAATCTATCTGGTGGGTGTTTCAAGAACTTTTTTCTAAGGGTCTTGTTTATCGGGGTGTAAAGGTAATGCCATTTTCTACTGCATGTAATACTCCTCTTTCAAATTTTGAGTCTGGGCTGAACTACAAAGAGGTGGTCGACCCAGCAATTGTGGTTGGCTTTCCTTTGCTCGAAGATCCTAATGTATCTTTTATTGCATGGACAACAACACCATGGACACTCCCAAGTAATTTGGCACTTTGTGTAAATCCAAACTCTGATTATGTTAAAGTGAAAGATACAAAAACTGGTAAATTCTATATCTTGATGGAATTACGGCTGGGGATCTTGTATAACAAAGAGGATCAGTACATTATCTTGGAAAAATATAAAGGAATCCAGCTGAAAGGAAAGAAGTATAAGCCTCTCTTCCCATATTTTAGTGAGTATGACTCCAAAGGAGCTTTTCAAGTGCTTGTAGACACCTATGTCACAGAGGATGCAGGTACAGGAATTGTACAACAAGCCCCTTATTTTGGTGAAGATGATCATCGTGTTGCCTTAGCTGCAGGTCTCATTACCCGTGATCAAGAAATGATATGCCCACTAGATGCTCGTGGCTGTTTTGTTGAACCTGTTACAGATTTTTTGGGTCAGTACGTTAAAGACGCGGATAAAAATATCATAAAATATTTGAAGAATGCAGATAAATTGGTTAATAGTTCTACAGTGAAGCATAGTTATCCGTTCTGTTGGCGTTCTGAGACACCACTCATTTACAGAGCAATACCATCTTGGTTTGTACGTGTTCAGCAAATGTCAGAAGATCTGCTGCGTTCATCACAAAATACTTATTGGGTTCCAGATTTTGTCAAGGAGAAAAGGTTCGGCAACTGGTTGAGGGAAGCACGGGACTGGGCAATCAGTCGCAATAGATATTGGGGCACTCCCATACCCTTGTGGATCTCTGAAGATGGAGAAGAGGTAGTTTGTATTGGAAGCATTGCAGAACTTGAACAGCTGACTGGCGAAACTATCAAAGATATTCATCGAGAGAGCATTGATCACTTGACTATCCCATCTCAGCGTCCAGGCAAGCCACCACTTAAGAGAGTAGCCGAGGTCTTTGATTGTTGGTTCGAGTCGGGTTCCATGCCATATGCTCAGCTTCACTATCCTTTTGAACACAAAAAAGAATTTGAAGAAAGTTTTCCTGCAGATTTTATTGCAGAAGGTATTGATCAAACCAGGGGATGGTTCTACACATTAATTGTTATCTCCACAGCTTTATTCAACAAAGCACCCTTCAAGAACCTTATAGCTAATGGTTTGATTCTAGCTTCTGATGGGCAAAAAATGTCAAAACGAAAGAAAAACTACCCTGATCCAGTTGAAGTCGTCAACAAATATGGTGCCGATGCATTAAGGCTTTATCTTATCAACTCACCTGTGGTAAGAGCAGAAAATTTAAGATTCAAAGAAGAGGGGGTTCGTGATGTGCTTAAAGATGTGTTTCTTCCATGGTACAATGCCTATAGATTCTTAGTGCAGAATTTAATCGGGATGATTAAGGAGGAAGGGAAAGAATTTGTATTTGACGAATCTGCGGCCACAAAGGATGTGTCAGTTAACTTTATGGATCGTTGGATATTGTCATTTACACAGTCATTGCTGCTGTTTGTCAAGAAAGAAATGGCAGCTTATCGTCTGTACACTGTTGTCCCAAGGCTCGTTAAGTTCATCGACCATCTCACCAACTGGTATGTGCGAATGAACCGTAAACGACTCAAAGGTGATGGTGGTGTAAACGATTGCCATCATGCATTAACCACTTTGTTTCATATTCTTTTTTCCATGGTTCGCATTATGGCACCCTTCACTCCTTTCCTCACTGAGTTGATGTATCAAAACCTTCGACACCTTGTTACTTCACAAGGTTCGAATGAGCTTACTAGTAGTGTCCACTATCTCATGTTACCAGAGCCTAAAACGTTTTTAATTGATGAGGAAATTGAAAGAGCAGTTACACGCATGCAGACTGTAATTGAACTTGGTCGGGTGGTCCGTGATAGGAAAACTATTCCCATTAAGTACCCGCTACCAGAGGTAGTGATAATACATCAGGAGGAGGAGTGTCTTCAAGACATCGAGTCCTTGAAACAGTATGTGTTGGAAGAGCTAAATGTTCGCTGTATTACTCTAACCAGAGACAAACAGAAATACGGGGTAGCCTTGAGAGCTGAACCTGACCACAAGACTCTGGGAGCCAGATTGAAAGGAGAATTTAAAGCGGTAACACTAGCAATAAAAGCTCTATCCGACTCTGATTTGCAGAAGTTTTTGTCACAAGGTTACATCGAGGTTTTAGGGCATAGACTTGAGCCATCCGATCTTCGGATCATGTACAGTTTCACAGGAGAAGCAGCGCAAGAGCTGGCCCAGAAATATGAAGCACACTCAGAGAATGACATCCTTATTCTCTTAGATATTACACCCGATGACTCACTTCAGGATGAAGGAATAGCTAGGGAAATAATCAACCGTGTTCAAAAACTTCGTAAGAAAGCACATCTCATTCCATCAGATGAAGTTACTGCTTACTACTCTGTCAATCTTCAAGATAGTCAGATAGCTCGTGTTGCACAGTCACACATCAGCTTCATTGAAAATGTAATTAAGGGTCCCCTACGTCACATGGGAACCAAACCCTTGCCAGCAAACATTATTCTAGAAGAGACTCAGCATTTGAAAGGAGTAGAAATGAAATTGGTTTTATCTAAAGGTTTTTACAAGGACTGGAAAACTAGTTCTAATATCTCACCGCCAAAGGTTGAGGTGGAACCATACTGTCGATATGTTAACATAAAGGTTTGCAACGGTTTGAAACCAAGATATGGGGCTGTATCTGATTCAGGAACAGTCTTGTTGGAAAATCCCGTCGGAGAAAATTATTTGACTTTCACTAAACTGGAGAAGGAAATTGAAGTTATTTTTGGATTGTATGGGCAAAAATTCCAACTTTTTGAATGTGGTAGTAAGGAGGAGATGAGAAAATTACCGGCCATCGACTTGCTTCACAAGAAAACACTGTGTGTATATCCAACACGGGAAGAGCAGGGGGTGAAAGTGTGTGGCCCGGTGCAAGATAACCCTATTAGCCGATTTGTAAACGTGGAGTGCAAAGGCAAGAAAGCTACTCTGGTGTTAGAGAATCCAAGGGGAGATTTTGCATTGGATGGACACTTGGTCACACTGAAAAGGGTCCTGGGTTCTTTACTTGATGTTCCGGCAAATAGTCTTGATTTAGGAACACTTTCAGAAAATGGTAGTGGAATAGGACGTAATGGTAAACCTTTGTATGTAACTGTCAAATAATGTTGCCTTGCTATTATGACAATTCAATTTTAAATTGTCCTAAGACCTGAATTAAAGTGATTGAAATAATGTATTAATCCATATTTTATCTACATTTCAATAAGTTTATAGAACTTGGTTAAATTTGAAGGTTATGAAGTGTGCTACAGACATTTATTAAAAGTTATTTGTAAACTGATATGCTTTTTAATTATTGTTTTATTTAATTTGTTAGCTTAGTTAGCTTTTAATTATTTTTTTATATAATTTTATTTTCAATTTTTTCCAAAAATAATTATTTCTATATTATTATGTCACAAATAAATAACCAGATTGTCAACCATCGTTTCTAAGGTTATACCTACTTCTGTTGTGTGTGCAAACATTTTTCATAATATACAGATATTAGCTTAATTTATTGTATTATGAACTTGGTTTAAATTTAAATTTGTCAAAAAATATTAAAAACGAATCATCAGCAATTTGGATGTGCATTTTTTTTTGTTTGACAACATGCTTAAAAACCAAGTGGATAAAATCAGGGCTATGAAATCAGTAGGAAACAATTCTGGGTGGAATCTGTAAAAATGTACAGACTACAGCGGATCTGACAGATGATAATTTTCTGAGGATAGACAACCTTTAATAGATTTATTAAAAATATTAAGTGTCAGTGTAAGAGTGGATTGTCTATTTTCATCTGAAAGCTTCTTTTTTTTTGTTCAGGTTCTTTGCTCATATAAATATAGTGTGTTGTCTTTTAACCCAAATTTTGTACAGATTGTTATCAAAAGGATATCCTAGATTTATCTTGAATAAAATTCCTCTCGGACTTAACATAAGCTAGTGTAGGACTTATAGGAAAGCATTTGGTAATGTAGGCCTAATTATAAGAAGTTTGTAAGAAGAGGATATGTATTCATTGTGTTCTGTTAGTGTTAATTTTATATATTATTTAGTTTTAAGGCTATGTAAGGTTATGTTTCTGTTAAAAACTTTCTTTTTTAAATTTCTTAAATACAGAGTTTGCCTCTTATTTACTTTCATAGAAATGTAGTAAAGTTTTATTATTCAGAAATTTCAGTAATTTTTTTTATCCTCTATGATAGTTCACTTGGTGGTGATTAAACACCTTTTGGTACCATTTTACTGCAGTAAATTTGTTATTACTAATTAATATAGCCTACATTAGCCATTTATGAAGGAGTCAGTCAGAAAGTATTAAAATAGAGGAGAGTTGAAGGCTTTGCATATTGTCTTCACAACCCTGGCTAAAATGTGACTTAAGTTAATTGGATTGAAGCTGTCAAAGGTGACAAATTGACATGGGTTAAAAATAAATGTCTAGTTGTCTTAGTCAAACACAGAGCCAAAGTTCTCATGTTCATTTTGGTGACACAGGTATACATGCATTTAAATATCATAGGAGTGGTTGTAATATGACAACTTGCCTTGGACTGACTTAGTGGGCGGTCAAATATTATGTAAGCACTTTTTAATCCCCCTCCCCTTTTGTTACATAAGATTTGTCAACTTATTTCATTTGTCACAGGAATAACTATTATTTTTTTCATGCACTTTTGGCCATAGCCTGGACAGGTAGTAAGACGCATTGATAAAATAAATTTAAAATTCATGTAATTTATAAAGTGCTGGTAATTATTAACATAGAGGTGTAAATTAATATTGCAAAATAATTGACAATTAACATTGGTATACAATTAATTTAAATTTATCTAAACAAGTTATAACATTATAAAAGTTTAAAATTTTACTTTACTTTTAATTGAAGTTATAAAAAAAGGATTATTAGTGAATAGGTGTACATGAATATTATATTTATTAAAAAAAACCACCCTAAACTCCATTTAATTCGATGACCAAGGTCCTTGAATCCACATCTCAACATTTTCAATTATTGTGATTATATTTTCAGGAGGGCTAGGGTGGGACCTAGGTCACTCAAGCTTTGGCTTACTTCTATAGGCTTCTCCACTTCTCCCTCGTTTAGCCACTCAGCATCTTCATTGCTACCCGAAGTCCAAGCAGCTTGTAATGCACCCTCCCTCAATTTTGCCCCGTCTTTCTCTGTCTTATGTAAGCATTGTTCTGACCCCCTTGCAGCAAAATTAAGCGAAGCTCGACCCCCCTACCCCCTTTAGGTGCATACGTAATACACCCCCTTATGCATGTCATATGTTATGAGTATGATATTTGAGTTATTCCTTTGTTACTAGTGTCAACTGAACTTTATTTTTTTGCTTTTTCAAACTACGGGTCTAAGTCTTTGGGCAATTTAAAGGGCTAGGACGTTTGGTTTTTCTTTTTTTTAAAAAAAAAGCTTACGATTTAGTAATTATATCAAGGAAAGTAAGATGACAAAGGCATGACTGGCTGCTCAAATTGCAATTGCCATGGTTCAACTTTGGCCAAATATCCTTAGGGTAGTTTTTATAGTTAATGATTGTCTGCCCTATCTCCAGCTGATATTTGCTCAATTTGATTTAAAATCACACATCATCCTTCTGCCTTAGACTAGCTAGCTTAGTTTCCTAACAGTTAATACCTGTAGATGTTAAGAAATGTGAAAACCATGAGAAATGTGAAGATCAGAGTTTCCCAAATGGATTTGTGTGCAACCCTGGGGTTCTGTGAAGTAAAACTAAGGGTTCCTTAAAAACATTAAAAAAATTGTAGGCTTACACATTAAAAGTTAAAAATATTGTAGGTACGCTTATATCTGACGGACGAGACAATGTTTAGGTCAGGTTGCTTTTACTGCATTCTAGATTCTCGCTATACTTGGGAATCAAAACAAAGTATATTGAAACCAACTTAAGGAGGCTCCAGACATGAGAATACAATTATTGCCAACAACTAGACAGTATATAAGAAGAAAATACTACCCTCTTTTCATTTAAATGTATGTTGACTTTTGTTGCAATTTTTTTTATACTAGTTATGATAAGCAAAAAATCTGATACTATAATTATCTTTTAACTAAGAGTAAGCCCTTAAAAAGTTTTTTCCCCCCCTGACAGGCACACATGCATTTATTTAAGGGACTAAAGAGGACAAAATGTGTAGTTGTCTTCCACCAGGAAAAGTGTAACTCTTAATTCAAAGGTATTTGACCTTAAACAAAGCAAATTTTTTGCCTCTGGTACACTTTTTTTATTTGCTACACTACAAATATTTAAAGGGTTCCATTTTGTTGCATGAAATATAAAAGGATTTAATAAATAAATTTAATGGGGAAACGCTTGTATAGAGGATAGTTAGGAGAGATAATAGAGATAACAAGAATTGGAATGTATGGAAGAAAGAAAAGGGGAGAGTTAATAATGTGGAGTTAAGTTTTAGACTTTTTCATTAGCAATGGAACAAAGACCTGTATTATTGTGTGTGTTAGGCTCTTATAGAAAGGTCTGCCATTGACGAAAAGGTTCAGGTTTTAATCCTGGCCAAGGATAGTTTTCTTAAACAGTATTCAGCCCTTTCCATTCAAATGTGGGTGCATTTCCTCTCAATTATACCATATTTAGCTCCATTGGAATGGTTAAATGTGGATGGCCCAGCTGAAATGTGGTGAAAAAATAATAAAACCTAATTTGGCTTAACTTATCCTTATAAAAAGAAAAATTCCACAAACACGCCTACCCCCAATGCCTACAAATCTAATGGTTTCGAGTTTGATTCCTTGATAAAATAACAATTTTATCACTAATAATAATCAGAAATGTAGGATATTGAACTATTTACTCTAGATGCGATTAGGCCTAGGAATCCAAATCGGTGATCTTACAGTCAAATGAGTCAGGCTCGCAATAGACTGATTTTCCACTGATAAAAAGGTGGAGAGGTTTGAATTTTGGCTGGGTGCATTGGATATGGTTTTCCTATCCCTTTTCAATTCTTATGCGAGTGCATTTCCTTGAAGATATCCTCCCATTCCCTTCTTAGAATAATTCATCAACATTGATGTTGAATATACTAATTAAAAATAGCTAGGCCTTTATACTAATATAAAACAATTTAATTTCTAATAACACTTGAAGGTCTTTGAATGTTTTTTACTTCAGATACAAAAATTGGATTCAATGGCACATTTTTAAATTCAGTCTGATATTGGACTTGTGTTATTTTATAGGTAAATGATAATATCTATCAAAATTGACAGCTGCAGATAACATGACTTAATGTATGAATGGAAAAGTAGTTTAAAGTAACTTTTTAATTTTTAGAAACATGCATGCCTTGCTTTAAGGTACTTTGCATTGGGACACTTTTCCAATACAATGCTTTTCATTTGGTGCTTCACTGCTTGCACTTACATTGCTCTGAAGAGGATTTTTGGCGATTTTAAAGTTAGCAATAAAGTACTATAGTATTTTTTTATTTATTATTTTTACTTTTGCATAGTTTTTTTAGACCAAGCACTATTGCACACGTTTATTAAATTATAGAGCAAATGTTTCTATACACACTGGCAAGGGAAAAAAAGGCTGTGGTTTGCGTTAAAATAATAACTTATTCGCTTTGTAGCGGTGGTCTGAAACCTAACCCGTCAAAAGGCAAGGTATGCCTGTACTGTACTTACTGTGTTTCTACTAAATTTTCAAGACATTAGTATTTTATTATTAAGGACTTATTACTTGTAATTTGATAGATTTTACTGTGTCTTGGTTTTAATTTAAAAAGTATCTCTTACACATTCTTAGTAAATAGATTAAGCAAGGCCCACTTCAGTGGCCACATGGTCTAAGATGCTACTCTCACAATATACTAGACTGCCGATGATGGGGAGATTGTGGTTTGATCTCAAAGGGTGTACTGAGGGTGGTTTTTCCTAAATGGTTTCGCACTATCTCCAAGCAAATGTGGTACACTTCCTCTAATTCAATCGTTCTTATTCTTAGTCTAGTAGCGTAATTAGTACTTAAGTGTATAACTTGAATGGCTAGAAAGACATGGTGCTAAAAAAAATTGAGCAAGGCCAAACCCATAAACTTATTTGGGTATAAGAAAGGTTCTTAACTGGGGATAGTTTTATTTTAAACATAAGGCTACAATAAGTTATCAACTTGCATCAGTGGTTGAATGACCGAAGGCGTCACTCTTGCAACAGACTTGGTTTTTAGTGACGGGGAGATTGAATCTTGATTGGGTGTACTGGGGATAATTTTATGGTTTCCCACTCTATTTCTACACAAATGTGGATACATTTCCTCAGAATTCTACCTTCCCCATCTCTACTCTATTAATGTAAACATACTGCTAGGATACATTTCCCCATCAAGGTCAAATAATCCTGTTATAGCATTAATGACTTTACAAGTGTCAATTTTATGAAAATTGAAATTAATTCCTTTATAGACCTAATACAACAAATTAATAATTACTTCTGAAAACTTGGAAAAAAAAAAGTGGGAGATTTTGTTTCTTGATGTTTCCAAAATGCATTGTCTAGTTATAGCATTTTGCTAACATGAGATGGTATACAGGGTTTGTTTTATAACACATCTACATACGGACACAAATAATACCTAAAACATTGAATTATAAAAAAAATAACTTATAGAAATGTTGATATTTAATAGCCGTTAGGATTGTTTTCTGAATTATGTGATAAATGTAATAAACGGAAAATTTGCCATTCACCAAGATAAACTAAAAAGGTTTAAGTTGTTAATTGTTGTCTGGAAAATCTGGAAAATTCAAGAAATTTTATGATAAAAGTTTTATAGCCACCCTGTATGAATATATTACTATACATGTATAAGTATATACATATATTTTGTAAAATTCATATAGGTATATTTTATGTACATTTACACACATGTATTTTAATAATAATACTTTCAAGGACAAAAGAGGGGGGATTTAACCACAAAACCCCTCTCACCTCTCCGTACATCCCTGAGTCTATGTGATTTTGGTAAAATGAAATGAAAACAAGAATAATTGATTCAATTAACTACTTTGTTACCTGCGTTTGGTGGATTCATATTCTTAGTCATCACACTCGCAATCTCGGCGCGTATATTCAACCATTCTATCAGTTTGCGAAACTTATAGTACCAGGTGTGAGCACTAAATAATAATACAATACATTCAACTGCCCTCCCATTGTGTGGAACTCGATTTTACCAACAAAGCTAAATTAAGGGCGAGACTCATGGTAGAGGACTTTTAGTTTAGTATTAATAATAGTAGTAGTAGTATTGGTATTTGTGTATGGTGTATTATTGTGATTGTGTTAATATATAAATGTGTGTGTTTGGTTTATGACATTTAAAATATATATTTGATTTTTGGTTAGTTGGAAAACAGATGCTGAAATAGTCATCTTCATTACTACCAGTATTGTCATAGTTATAACTTTATATGCATCCTACCCCTTACCCCCTTTTCTAGGTAAAAGGTCGCTCTAGTCCAGGGGTCTTCAAAATTTTTACCACGTGGGCCACATATTATATTTTACAAATTTTCGTGGGCCAAAGTAATAAAAGAAAATCATTTTTATAAATGAATGAATAGCATTTATTTTGATCTTTTTGGGGATATTATTCAGAATAAAAGATAAATGTAACATTTACCAATAAAGACAGGGCAAACATATTTTCAAGAAACAAACTTATATTTACTCTAGTATAGCAATGGGAGTCTTCAATCGTAACTAACAAACCATGGAGTTTTGCACATTAAGATCAATTGAAATGGTGGAACTTCTAATTTTAATTTCAAAATATTGATGAATAAAGGTTTCAAGCTTGTGGTGCCCATTATTAAAATGGACTTCAAATGCTTATCGGATAAATTTGCTTGATAGTTGTTGGAGTTGACATGTTTCATACTTAATAATTTTTGTTCACACAGTCAGGCCCCGGGCTTATGTGGTTGGCACCCTGGGCATATTTATCTCAGACTCCTCCCCCCCTACCCTCTTGTAATTTTTATAAGCTTGTATAACTATTAGTAGCTATGTTTCATAATTGAAAAATGCACACTGATTAGCTAAACTTTCGATTATTTTGATTATTTATTACTAGACACTATATTTAGGGCCATAGTAATTAAAAACAACACATTTTTCTGTTTCATAAGTCTAATTTATTTTTGAATATCACTAAATACATTTACATAAACACATACACACAAATCAGTAGAAAAAATTGCATATACCAGCCTCTCAGGGCTCTGGAATGATGAGCGCTACAGGACATTGTGAACACTTAGAAGTAGTCGATGAGTTTGGAATTGCTGTAAAAAAGATTCTATTTTCGACACTTTTCTTAAGAGTTCAACTTCACCGGTGTGTTTTTTTAGCAGCACACTTTTTGAACTCGGAACCACTTATTTCCTATTTATATTTAAAGACTAAAACTTAGAAACAAGTCACTTAAAACACACCTACTAGAATCACTGAAAAGAGGTTATGTATGAAACACTAAATGTACCAGATTAAAGTGTTTTGAAACATTAGATGAAAATAGTAGGAAATACATAATAATTGAAACCACTCAATTGGTAAATTTCCTAATTAGAGGTTGCACTGGCAGTGGAACATTTATTTGACAATTTCAGTGGAAAATTTTATTTTATTAAATTGAGTTGCTTGTATCAATGCCTTAAAATATCCACCAGAATACTCCATAACTACTAGACTATCTGATTTTACCTAATAAAATTATTTCTTTGCTCTCCTCTCCCCCAACCCCACACACCTCTTTCTTTCCCCTCCCTAAAGTTGTCTAGTACTCTTTCACTGTGTGGTAGCTCTGGAAACAAGATGCAGCACACAAAACCACCTTACAATCTTAACACTCATATCTTGAATCCCGCTTTTTTTCCCATCATGTAGCACACAACACACCGCAGAATTGGATTTTGTTTTGGTGCTGTAGCAACAATTTAGGATGGATAATGAGGTGCATTCATCCTAGTTGGTGGAGCAATTTTTGAGGGTCTTCCTGTTGGGTTTTTTTAAAATCACTTTTGTGGTACTTCATAATTAAGTTTACAATTAGATTCATTTGAAATTCCATTCTTGATTCACTTCCTCCATTTTTTTAGAGCAGATATGGATTGCGGCTACAAATATACAACAAATGTCGAAAGTGTTTTTGGTAAAAAAATTTCAGTTTCTTCCTAGTGCTTTGATAGCTGACCAGGTAGGTATCACTAAGATCAACTCCTCTTATCTGACAATTATAGTCCATCACTAATTTAGGTTTAGTAGTTTCTTGACCTCTTGCTCTGGCTGGAACCATCTTGTTATCATGTGTGGCGCTCATAAGACAAATATCCTTCTTGTCTTTCCATTTCATAATCATAAGTTTGTCTTTGTGTACCGCTACAATTTCCCCTTTTTTAAATTTTGCATTCTTTATCCCTCCCGGCACTCCCTTCCTATTCTGACGTCTTGCGTCTGTTTGATTGTTACAGGGTTTGTTGTATGGATTAGGACTTTAAAACCACTTGTCCATTGTTACTCGGTATCCCTGGTTTAGAAGAGGCGCCAAAAGTTCTAAAACTACTTTTGAGCCATAGGATTCATGTTTTAAAGAGTCAACAAACATTGTATCATTGCCAACATAGATGATAAAATTCCACACATAAACAGATTTTGATTCCCATACCGTAACTCGAAAGATTTTATACCAAATCTGGCGCGTTTTGATGGGATGTCGTCTTCCATGACAAACATCCCTTCCACATCATTAGTGACTCGTCTACTGACACATCACAATCCTAAACTTGTCATTCAGGTGGTCCAATATGGGCTTAAATTTATATAACCTCCTTGAACCTCAAGTCGTTTCATCATATGCCTCATTATCAACAAAATTTAAAAATTTGAGAATAAGATGGAATCTTCTTTCAGAAAATAGTTCCATAAATATTGGTGTTTCTAATATTTTCCGCCTGGAAAAATAGCTATTGTTATCAGGTTTTTGGTGAAGACCTTGCAATAAAAAAAATGACAGTAATGTCATAATTTTATCATTGTCTGTTTCATGCCATTGATGTATTATAGATTTTAATTTTAGGTTAGGATTATTTTCTAAAAATTGCTGAGCATAACGGTGTGATTCAGTGCTTTATCATTTCAGCTATTTCTGGAGTTATAAATAGTTCAAAATTTTCCAGGGAAACATTGGGACTATCTAATTGAACTTTTAGCCCTGGTCGACCACTGAAAAGAAAATGTGGTCATTCTGCGCCTACCTTTGTCCCTGTGCTGTGATGAATGTTACTATCACCATCCCCACCAGCTATGTCTTTTTCGCTGTCATTATCACTACCTGTTGAAATTTCCACGTTTGTCTCACTATCATAGCGCCAATAAAGTAAAGAGAAGTTGAACATTTTGGCGCCAGTATCGTGTTTGTTTGTAAAAAGTGTTTAAATTGCTAATAGTGCACACGTAGTATTTGAAATCCATTTACGAACCCATCATCTATGCTTTAGCTTCTTTCTTTTAAATATTTTCTGGAGTTCTAAAGACACGATTTGCACTACGACATCAATACTTGCATTAAGTACGGCAGTTGACGCCATGTTGAATACTGCGCCTGTAGAAAACTGATTGATTAATGTGGGAACACAAACTGACGCCATTTAACTGGCATACCCCTGGCGCCAATAATCATTGCTTGTGAAAACCCTACTTTTGAGTGAGCACTAAAAACGTCATTATGGATCGAGGCCGACGCTACACTCTATGGACTCAACTCGTTCACTCGCAAGTCTTGCTACAAGTCAACTCTCTCTACCGTCAATACTCCAAACAGCGTGGCCTGACACTACCCCCGCGCCGTCTGGAGGTGACCTCACAAGACTCAATAAAAAAAACTAGCTTAGTGCCAACCTAACCGACACAGCGAGCAAAATAGTTATACTATGAATCAAAGAAAGCCTAGACAGCCAGAGGAAGATGTCAATTTTTATGAGTGCTTGTATTCATACATAGCTAGAGTAAAAAAGAGGAAAGTGAAAATGGTTTGTGGGGAAGATGTTCAACAGCTCTATAAAGACCTACTAAAATCTTCTGTAAAGAAAAAAGGGATAGTCGAATTGATTTGTTGGGTTGAAATTGTTGTGCCTCACTGTTCGGCCCTTGCGCCTTTTCTCCGCACTTGCACCACCTTCTCTACTGCCTGGGCCACTCCACACTTCATTTTCTCAGAGCCATCCGTGATTATTTCCCCACTGTACTCAGCGACAAAAAGCCATGTGGAAGAAACGGCTATCCAACTGGTGACCTCTACCAGCCCAGTGCGACTTATTTCCATCTACTTTCCTCCCTACCGCCGGTTCAACCAGGCCACGAGGTCTGACATGGAGGTGCTGCTTCGAGGTACCACGCCTGTTTTAATCGGTGGTGACTTCAACGCTAAGCACCCTTCATGGGGCTCTAGGATTATGTGCGCTCGTGGTGGATTGCTCCACGACGTCATAGATCTACACGGCTTGGTGGCTTCCGGTCCCCCGACCCCTACCCACTTCCCTCTCAATCCCCTTGGTTTCCCGGACGTCTTCGACTTCGTTGTCTCCAGAGGGATCAGAAGGCGGTTAGTGGTGAAGTCTCTAGCTAAGCTAGACTTGGATCACAATCCCGTTCTTGTGAACCTGGGACGCGCAGTGTCCTTCATAGACCGCCCCGAAAAACCTGTCCTTAAGCGCACTAACTGGGACAGGTTCATGAATGTGTTTAGAGAGAGGTTGGGACACATCCCTACCTATCGAACAGCAGCAGAAATTGATCGCGGTGCGGAGTTCATAACTTCTGCCATCAAGGGGTCGCTTGAAGCTTCACACCGAGGCACCGTCCCAAAAGGGCGCCACAGGCTTCTTTGCCCGATTCTATCCTGAGGCACGTCCGGGAGAAAAATCGGCTGAGGAGGGCTTGGCAAATCTCAAGGGACCCGGTAGACAAAGCCAATTGGAGCCGCAAAGTCCATGAGGTTCGCTAGATGGTCCAAGAATACCGGAATAGTGTCTGGGAGGACAAGATTTACAGCCTGTGCGTACAGGACAGGTCCCTGTGAAGCACGACGAGGAAATTGATGCGGGTCCCCACATCAAGGCCGCCTATTGTGAGTCGTAATGGGGTGGCCAACTCCGACCAGTAGAAGGCCGATGCTCTCTCTGAGTACTTAAAAGCACAATGAGTACCAATTGACGACCCGTCAAACCCGGTGCACATTGAGCACGTGGCTCAGGTCATCGGTGTGGTCTCGTACAGACCTTTGGATGAACCTGAACCCACGAAGGTGACAGAAATATCGTGGACGTTAGCCGCTTTAAGACTAAACAAGGCCCCCCGGACGTGATGGTATCATTAACGCGATCCTCAGAAAGCTGCCCTTGGAGGCGATTAACTTCTTCGTGGAGTTATGCAACGCCATCCTGCCCCTGAGTCACTTTTCTGAGATCTGGAAGCACGCCAACGTCTCCTTTTCATAAACCGGGTAAGGACCCGGCCCTATCTTCGTCTTACTGACCGATCAGCTTGCTCGACTGTTTGGGCAAGTTGTTCGAGATACTTCTACTGACGAGATTAACCCGACATGTTCGCGAGGTGGGATTCTTGGTGGACGAGTAGTTCGGCTTTCGGGCGGGAAACGCTACGTCTCACCAACTCGTCCGGGGAGCAAGTCACCAGGAACTTCAACATCAACAGGCTGACTGGTGCTGACTTTCTCGATATGGCAAAGGCCTTCGACAGTGTTTGCACGAAGGTCTCCTTTTCAAACTCCTCTCCCTGAAATTGCCCTTCTACCTAGTTAAGGTTGTACAATCTTATCTATCCCACCGCACCTTCTCCATTTCCTTTGGAAACGGCACTTCCCAAGTCAGAAGCATCTGGGCTGGAGTGCCGCAGGGTTCCCTTGTGGGCCCGGTGCTTTTCAGTCTGTATGTTAACGATATTCCTAAATCCTCAGACACCAAGTTGGCACTGTATGCGGACGACATGGCTCTAGTAGCTGAGTTGTGGTGAGGGCAGCTGGTGGAGAGGCGACTCCAGACGCACCTGACACAATTAGAGGGATAGCTGACCATCTGGAGAACAAGTATTAACGTGGAGAAGAGCACAGCAGTGCTATTCACATGGAAAAGAAAGCTCTACAGACTCAATGAGGTGAGGCAAAGGCTGGGAATCCTAGGCCCACTGTTTAGCAGGCGTAGTGCCCTGTCTACAAGGAACGGTCTGACACTGTACAAGCAGTTGCTCAGACCGATCCTCGACTATGCGTGTCCCACTTGGGGCCACCTGGGGGACACGTATATGAGGAGGATGCAGGCGTTCCAGAGCGAGTGTCTGAGGGACATTGTGGACGCACCTCTGCATCGTGACCTGGATATGTCTACAATCAAAGACCACTTCCGGAAGCTGGCACCGTCCTTCTACGACAGACTTCCCTATGCCACAAATCCTCTTATATAGGGGCTTGGGAATTACGTCATCGAACCTGGAGGGTGCCATCGACGTCCCAAATCCCTGCTCGGATAAGCTAAATGTCTCAAACAATGGTTTGGAAGGCTCTCACCCAGCCCCCCATAGAGTAGTGTCTCCGCACGTAACTCTAAAAACACTTATTCGGTTTCCCATCATACTTTTTGTTTTTCCCCACCAATATTAATAATATGTTTATCTTTATTTCAGAAACTTCGCGAAACACGACAACCCGTCTTTATTAGGATTCGAAACTACACGGTGTGACCAATTGGTCAGTACGTGTTGGAACCTGCTCTTGTGCTCCCCTACAGGATGCATCAGAGCATTCTAATGTGATGTGATGTGATGTGATGTGAGAACTCCTCACATGGGAGTGCAAGGTGTTGTTCTGCCTTCCTTTCGTGTGCTTGGCTGTTGAACTGTTTTGAGCGACTGCTGTTTTACTTCCGGATGGAGCCCACCATCAAGAATAAAAAAGAAGTTTGTTTCGGGGTCTGCAGATGACCACCGGATGAGGCGTTGAATAAGCCCGGGCCCGGGAAGAGACCGGCCCCGATCTAGAAGAAGTTGGCAGCGAGCGTCGAGGATCAGCCGTCAGTGGCACGCTTGTGCAGCCCGTCTTGGCAGGGGGAGTCGAAGGTTTCCGTTCGTGGGGACTGAAAGTTCCTTCGGTCAGGAAGGAGCTCGTGCCGGGCTGCAAGATGGTCCACCACAGGCCCAAAGGCCGAGACAACTGGGCTATAGAGAGGCAACAAGCCTGCAGTCGAGGTCAAAGCCAGCGGGGCCACTCCAACTCTCGGAGTCGAGCGTGCTGCTAGCCGAAGCAAACGTGAGCTGCCTTCGGGAGACGAATCGGCCCTTTACAGGGCCAACAGTGCTGGCGTGGCCTCCCAAACTACCGGGGAGGTGCGTGCAAGAACCAGCTGACCAGGTGAAGATAAGCGGGGCCCTTCCAACTACCGGAGGGGAGCGTGCCACTGACCTAACCCATCAAGAGTCACCTTCGGGAGACGAATCGGCCTTTCTAGGGCCAATAAGGCTGGAATGACATCCCAAGCTACCTGGAAGGTGGGCGCAACGAGCAGCCAACCTGGCGAAGCCAGTGAGGACCTTCCAACTATTCGAGCTGAGCATCCCACTGGTGGCTACAACCAGGAGACTTTAGCCTCTCTCGGGGTGAGTGACGATCTGGCCCTTTCCAGGGCCAATACGGTGGCGAGCGTGACCTTCTCAAATACCGGGGAGGTGGGCGCAGATGGCTGTGTTGAAGTTAGCGGGGTCTCTCTAACTACTGGAGGTGTGAGTGCCTCTGACGCATCCACCGTAGAATCCGATATTGCATCCTCGGGTCTCGGCTGGTTGGTCAGTGCCGGCCCCCTACAAACCGTCGGCAACAATGCCAATGTGGGTGAGTCTAGCGGGGCCCCTTCAAGTACAGGAAGGGTGCGTGCCGCAGACGTCCAAAAAGAACTGGATGCCCTTTTTAGGGCCGATAGCCCGCTTCCCGGGAAAGATGTCGAAAGCTCCCACCAGCACGATGGGTGGAAACCTAACGGTGCCAACGGAAGCCCTGACCAGGGGGAGCCCAGCTGTCTTTCGCCGGTAAAGACCGCTGTAAGTGGCACTGACGCGAGCGTGATTGCAAGTAATTCAAAAACCAAGCCGTGCCTCACCCCAGCCTGGTACTAGTGGTTCTGGGCCAGCTCGCAAACCAAGGGGAAGATCCCTCCCATCATCTTGTGTGATGCGGAGGACTACTCCAAGGTGGTGAGGGCCATCACGATCCAAGGTTCGAGAGCATTTGGAAGCAGTCAGGCAGTCGGGGGATCGATTGCGCCTCCAGTGCAGGTCGGAGGAAGCTTACCACGCCCTCCAGTAGTTCTTGCCGAGCTTACAGATCCAACGTTGGTCCTACGAGCTGGGACGAGAGCAACTGGTCAGGGTCGTGGTGAAGGGACTCCTGATACGGACAAACCCTGGCGACATCCATGAAGAGCTGGTGGAGATGGGTTTCCCCGTGAAATCCATCAGCCAGATGCTTTCCCAGTGGAAACGGGATCAGAAGACTGAATAAAGGCAGCGGTTGCCGAATTTCTTTGTCTCTCTGACTCCTGGGGAGCATACTACAAAGCTGTACTCTATATCAGTTCTGTACGGGCTCCACGTCAGGGTGGAGAAGTACAAGTCTCCCGGAGGCCCGGTTCAGTGCAAGAACTGTTTTTGGTTTGGGCATATTTGGAAGGATTTCCGCGCTAACCCTAGGTGTGGATTCTATAGGGGTGACCATGAAATGGACGAGTGCCCGGAGGAGAGACGATCTCCCTCAAAGTGCCTGCACTGCTCAGGAGCCCACTCCTAGGGGTGGCGGAGCTGTCCCACGTACAAGTCCTTACGGGCGGCAGGGACTGTGTGGGTCTCAAAGGGTCAAGAAGGGAAGATGGATGGTCTAACCGAAGGCCAGAAGCTCTTGGGTCAAGTTGCGGTACAAAAGGTGACCATAACTCCAGCTCCAACAACAAAGCCGCTAGTGCAATCTTAAACGTTAATTCCAGCCCTTCCTCTTACCATATACGTTGACTACCAGAGACAGATCGTTTTTTATCAGATCGTAACATGTAAGTTCTATTTAGGTAGGTAATTCCAAGGCTGTTTTTAATTAAGAGAAATTTTGTTGAAAAATCGATATTTTTTTAGTTATTTTGAATTTTTGTTAAGTGTCTAGCAATTTTGTGGTACAGAAGTACACGAAACACCATTTAAATCTACAATTTTATCCGATCGGGTCTTGTGAACTTTTTTATGTACGTTATTTCGAGCCATTTTTCATACCATGTATGTTGACTACAGAAGAGCCAGGTACAGCTTAAGTTTTTATCCGATCATAAAATGTAACCTCTCTTTAGGTAGCTAATTCCAAGGCCTTTCTATTAAAAAAAATAATTTTGAATGATAAATCAATATTTTTTGAGCTATTTTGAATTTTTATGAAGCATCTAGTAATTTTGTAGTATTGAAGTACATGAGATACCATTTAAAAATACAATTTTATCTGATCGGGTCTTGTGAAATTTTTTATGTACGTTAATTCGAGGCCTTCTTCTTATCATATAAGTTGAATGCCAGAGACAGATAAAATTTTTATCAGATCGTAAAATGTAAGCTTTCCTTAGATTCGTAATTCCAAGGCCGCTTTTCTCTTAAAAAGAGAAATTTGGTATGAAAAATTGATATTTTTGAATTTTTGTTAAGTGTCTTGCATTTTTGTAGTATTGAAGTACACGAGAATCGATTTAAATCTACACTTATATCTGATTGGGTCTTGTTAACTTTTTTATGTATGTTATTTCGAGCCATACCTCTAATTATATTTCGGTTGACTACAGAAGAGCCAGGTACAGCTAAAATTTGTAACCGTTCGTAGCATGTAAACTCTCTTTAGGTAGTTAATTCCAAGAAATTTCTTTTATAAAAAGAAATTTTATATGAAAAATCAATCTTTTTCGAGTTATTTTGAATTTTTGTGAAGTGTTAAGCATTTTTGTAGTATTGAAGTACACGAGACACCATTAAAATCTACAATTTTATCTGATCGGGTCTTGTGAACTTTTTTATGTACGTTAATTCGAGCCCTTCCTCTTACCATTAATGTTGTATGCCACAGACAGCTAATTTGTTTATTAAATCGTACCACTAATCTCTATTAAGTAGGTAATTCCAAGGCCTTTCTTTTATAAAACGAAATTTTGTAAGAAAAAACTATATTTTTTGGGCTATTTTGAATTTCTGTGAAGTGTCTAACAATTTTAAGGTAACCCTGACTCCAGCTCCAACACCAAAGCCGCTAGTGCAATCTTTATCCAGTTTTCTGTCAGGGAGACCAACTGGTCCACCTCAGGCTGGGGCACCTGCCAAAGGAACTCTACCAGAACCAGTGGCATCTTGTTCTACCCTCTTGGTCAAGGACCCGTCCAAGACCGCTCCTCTCCCAATCCCAACCCACATTCCCTTCTCCTCCTTACACTTTCCTCTATAGCCACCCCTTTGCACCCCCAACCCTTTCCTACTGCTTCCCACTTTTACCTCTTCCGCCTTTCCCCCACCATCAACCCGCTCCCACACCTGTCCCAGAGAATGAAAGTGCAAAGCTCAAAAATTGCATTGAATTACTCAATGGCTTTCCATGACTGGATATATGAGAATTTTCATTGAGTCTCTTCAGGAAGCTCCAGGAATCTCCGAGGAGTAGCCGTGGCCACTTGGTCATGGAGTACATCATCCTTTACCTGGTCTCTCATGGTATTACACCCGAATAGAGGACCACCAGTGCTGAAGGAGCTCACAGTTGCACTTTGTAACGCTAATGGAGTCGCAAGAAAGAAGGCTGAGCTTGAAAGTTTCCTGGCAAAGCATCGTTTCGACGAAATGCTGTTGGTAGAAACCCACCCGCGTCGAGGTTTTATTAGCCGAGTTCATCTGCCATCAAAGCTTCTGAGCGGGGGATGTGGGAAGGGGTGAGATGGTGGTTCTGGTCCAAAGGGACCTTGACCATAACGTCATCTCGCTTCCTCTCCTCCAACACATGGAAGAGACGGCTATCCAACTTGTGACCTCTACCAGCCCAGTGCGTCTAATTTCGATCTACTTCCCTCCCTTCCGCCGGTTCGTTTGGGCTACGGGGGCTGACATGGAGGGGCAGCTTTGAGGTACCATGCCTGTTTTGATCGGTAGTGACTTCAATGCTAAGCAACCTTCATGGGGCTCTAGTATTATGTGGATTCACATGTTCGCCAAAAAAACTAGCACAGAACAGAAACAAGCTCTAAGCCAATAACAAGATTTCCGCTTAATCGCCGGGAGCTATTCTGCTGAAGTTCAACTATTCTCTACTTTGTCCACTCTGCCTGAGATGTTTGGCAAAGGAGGACCTATCAAATCTCAAATCAGTGCGCATGCGCATTTGACAACGCATCCGCTCTACAGCCAAAAGTTAGCGGACAGCTTTGTTGGCCGGTGCGAGGAGATTTGCAATAACCCGTTAATGCAAAGCGTGGGTATTGATGTATTGTATTGTGACCCGACACAGCGTTATAAATGGAAAACATCCATCGGGACAGTGGTCTAAAATATAATATGTCTATCTACTAGAAAATAAAATATGTTGATAAGTAGCTGTTTTAATTTGTAATGCCACATGGGTCAATTTAAAGTGTGTGAATTGCTGCGCCACTGAGGCAGATTCTGCTTTCTATTTTCAGTGAACGTGTGAATCAAACTTTAGCGAGTTTTCTCGCATGTTTTAAACTAGGCCTACATAGGGCCCAGGTTAAGCTTGGTCGACTGAGCCACAAAGGCTGATAAAAATCGAGTCTAATACATGTTATATTGGCTCACATAAGCGCTAGTGAATGTTAAAACTACTCACAACATTTTTACCTTTTAAACGAGATTTTCCACATCTTTTTAGAGTAATGCAGTGTTGCCAACTGTACGATCTGGATACTACTTTTGATATAAATTCACCACCTGCACAATCCAATTTTAGGATATTTTCTAAAAGTAATATCCTGTGACCCTGCTATCTAAAACAAATTTTACATTAATTATTATTATTATTATTTATGAAAATCGCAGGGCTTATCAATATAATGTCAGAAAGTAGTATCCTACCGGTCAAAATACAATCCATTTCAGGTCCATGTACTATCGCTAGAGACTATAGACTTGGCAACACTGGAGTAATGTGATGATCTGTGCTTCATTTATACTTCAGCTGTTTTAGAAACATGTCGGCGGTCCCACCCCCAACTAAACCCCCAAGGGGGGTAAAACATCCAAAAGAAACGGTAAGTCTTTTTAAATATGATTTTTAGTTGTAAGATTATGGCTTGCTAGGAGTTTAAATAATTATTTTGAATAAAACACCTCATTATGTTTGTTGGACATTGCCAAAGAAAACCATTCTCTCATTTTGTACTGACATTAATTTATTGAATTTGTTTCGGTGCATAAGAATTATATGCTTGTATAGAGCAAATACTATCATTTATATTATATTTGGCCCAGACTATAAAATATATCTTTGGAGCCTATTAACTCTTTTCACCCCATTCAATTTCCAGCCAAATTACTGTGCATTTCCCTAAATTTCATTCTGTTATCTAAAATCAGAGGTGTCAGATACATGTCTTATGAACACACATAATTTAATTTCAAACCAGTTTTATCATCTCTTCCTTAATATTAGATAAAGTTAGCTTGTGTAACTTTCAGGTACTGGTAGCTCAAAAATTATAATAATGTTATAATGTCCTTCCTCGCGATTTTAATAAAATAATCCTAGGTTTATAATTTTTGTAGTATTTGGTTAAATTAATGTGTTTATATATTTATATAGCCTAAGTCAAAAAAAGTTTTATTGGAATGGTACAGGTATCTCCTATGTAGTTAATTTTTTGTTGCCACTTAAAACAAAAACTTTTTATTAATTCGTATTAACACAATAAAAAAAATTAAGAATAGGGAAATAAAAAAAATATCAAGAGAATTTGTAAATTTTTGATAGTCCCTAGTTAAAAAATTAAAAATGTAGAATCCTAAAGCAGAAATATCTCCTCCAAGCACCTTGTTTTTGAACATCCTAAATTTATTTTCATAATGTAAGATAAGCGACCATGTTTCACAATCATAGAAAACCACTGGTAAAACTATGTCTTTGTAAATTCTAAGTTTAACTTTCCTGGACAGCAGGTGGAATGTCAACAACTTACCGACAGTATAATAGCATGCATTTCCTTTATCCTTTAAATACAATCTCTTTTTGTTTCTGAATACCGCACTGGCCTTACTTTTTGCATTGCTAAATGTGTTTAAGCTCAATTCATTAAGACTTTTTAACCAATGTAATTTTGCTTCCATTTTCTCCTCCATTAATTTTGAACATTTGTTGTCAAACCAAGGCTTATTCCTATTCTCTTTGAAAATACCCACACAATTATTTGTTATATTTAAAATATTATTCATCACCATTTCTCACTGTTTCTCTGAATTAATGTTTTTTTCATCATCCTGTGAGCACTTTAGGGCAGCAAACATATTTAAAATTCTTATTTGATATCGTTTCCTAGGATCTCCATCTCTCAGTTTATCTACATCAGGGTTGTCCAACTTGAAGTTAACGAAGGGCCTCACTTGATATTCTTAGACTGTGTGGGCTGCACATGTGGAAATTAGGCATATACAATATCAACAAAATTTTTTTTAAGTTGATACTCTTATACAGAAAATCTGTTGATTTTTCACTAAGTTATTTTGTTTATTGTGAAATTAATTGCTTTGAATTTACTAATCTAATCTATAATTCATATTTGTAATTATTTTGATAATTGATATGACCTAAGACCTAAGTGAAAATAGATGGATATTTAGGGTGAATAATGAGTATAGAAACATTCAGTCAAGGGTAATTTTAATTATATACCAAGCAAGCATTCTCTTTCTTCAGTGTACGGTATTTTCAATTTTCTGATTTAAATTAAACCTAGACAAATGTTACATGATAGACCTATAGAATAATAACCAATATATTACATTAAAAGTATTATACTAATTAATATTTAAAGTACAGTAAATACAGCATCTAATACATATAAATTTTACACAATTTAAGTTTGATAATGTTTAAGGAATTCCTGGGTGACATTATATTTTGTTTTAACTTTTCTAATGTGTGGGTGGCCACAAAATATGCCGTTGAGGGCTGCTCGCGGCCCGCGGACAACCAATTGGACAGGCCTAATCCACATCATATCTTTCTAACCTCCTGACATATTTTCCTTTTTTGTTTCTGATAGATGTTTCTTAAGTTTTACTACTACCAAGTAGTAATCTGAATCGCAATCTGCATCCCAGTTTGACCTGAAATCCACTAAGCTTGTTTGATATCTTTTATCTTAACAGGATGTCCAGCGACCTGGAAAACCTGGAAAACAGGGAAAAGTCAGGGAATTTAATTAAATTTCTGGAATTTTCACATAGTCACTAAAAAAACTAAAATTTTATTTACACTAGTCAAAATTTTATTTTTCTACGATTTAATACATACCACAATCTCTTTTAACACATTTGAGCATACTAATTTTAATTCTAAAATTCAACATGGGATTTTTGTGTGTCACCCATCTTTCCTTCCTTCTACTTCGCATCTTTATTTTTTAAACTCTATTTGTGCAAAGCACTATTTTAATGTCTCAATATGATCTCACTGAAATTTAACTCAGATCGCTCTACCCAAGAGCCCATCACTTTAGGCTGTAACCCTTCTTAGAGTGTCACAATTTCAGTGTGTGGATCTGTTTAGAATTATTATTGCATCAAGTTGTGATCTTAATAAAATAGTGTTTGTAATATAGGGACTGGAAAAGTTGTAAATTGGCTCTGGAAAACCTGGAAAAGTCAGGGAGTTTTAAAATATAGTTTGGCTGGACACCCTGAATCTATCAGTAAGTGATATATTTGATTATGTGTGTTCCCATCTGGGAGATCCAAGCATATTTATCAATATTCTTATGGAAATTATTTGCAAGGAACGAGCAATATGAGAAATTCCCAAGATAAAGCAGTTAAATGAAGAATTGGGAGTTAAATTTATAGAAATTTAAAGAAAAAAATTCATTAAACACGTTTAATCAAGATTGGCTTTTAAAATATGAAATTAATTAAAGTCATAGGATATGAAATAGTGGATAAATAAGTTAAGTTTTTGAGAGTATTTATGATAATACATTAAAATTAAGAAAAAGAAAAACAAAAGGAAAACTGTAACCCTATGAAAACAATTAACCTTATGAAAAAGTATTACATCAAAGATTTTAACGTATGACAGATGAAACATAAAGTAATGTATAATGTGTTAAAAAAAATTTTTATCATAAGATATGAGAAATTACATTATAAGTCAAAATGGAAAATTAAATAGGAAGTTAAGTTTAAAGACTATATAGGATCAGTCAAAATGCTATTTAGAAAAGTGAAGAGACACAGTAATCCTATGAAACAATTAACAAAAATATAAAAAATATTAAAACATATGTGGTAACATAGTGACTAGATTAAACCTTATGTTTAATATATAATATGTTTAAAAAAATTTTTTGTTACACATATGAAAATCACTAAATCAATTCGTCATAAGGAATTATTCCAATTATACATGTTAAAATACACCATAATTAAAATATATATAAAGGTTTGTGGATAGATAAGTTAGAGTGTAGGAGTGAAATTATAGAGCAATGTGGTAGACCACTGTAGAAGTTATATAATGCAATTCCTGTAAAAAGAATTTTTAACCCGACATTAACATATTAAGACTTAAGTAAATGAAATTGAATATAGTGGAGAAAAGATTTTTATTTTAATAGATGAAATATTAGGTTAATTAGTGCTCATAGGTCGTTCCTTGGCAGAGTAGGTTAATTCCTCTCCTAAACATTCCTTCGCCCCAAGGCTGGATTGAAGTTATGACGACATGTTTTGGCTATTCAGCCATCATCAGGTCTGAGACAAACCAATGCAAATATATAAATTAATTGAAATATTCTTATGGTTGAAATAAGTTCTTTGATGTGGCAAAATTTATTCAGTATTATATTATCATTACTGGCTTCATGCAAGCTTTCCTTTCCTAATTACTGTAAATCCATAGAATTATTCCTTCACTATATGATTATATAATAATTACTGCACATTAAAATATTTAATGTGCACTAAAATATCTTGTAGTCAATATGTGTTAGTTTACTATTCCGGAGGAATTTTTTAGAAATTTACATTATCCATGATTTAGGTAAGTACATTTTTGACTTTTAATATAAAAAATTGACTAACAATCTTAATATTGATATTATCCACTTTGATGGACAAATGGTTTAAGGCGAGGGCCGGAAAAAGGTCGCCTGTGATCGATCGGTCGGTCTCACAACAATTTTCATTTGATCACATGTCCAATAAAACTATATTGTCATAAAAAGGCAAGCTTACCTTGCATTATTCCACTATGGTATAATGCCATAGCGTCATCCTACAAGGTAAGACTGCTACTTTGCTTGTTTCCACTATGGTGCAGCATAAGGTCATAGTGTAATCTGTCAAGGTAAGACGTAGACGGAGTATATATTAAATGTTTATTTTATGTATTTTTTTTATAAAGACAGGGACAAAAGTATGGGAGCATAAATTGGATTTAAGGAATAAATACAAGATCTGTGGAAAAAAAAATTAATAAAAGTATAGAGGAGAAACTAGGGGTGACTCTGGGACCTTTGATAAATGTAAAAGTCAATCAGGGCCCCAAAAAGGTTGCCGACCCCTGGTAAGGAGTCACTCATTGCAATAGACTGGACTACTGATAATTAGATTGGGGGTTTGATATTGGTTGGGTGTACTGAAGGCAGTTAGTCCTAAATGGTTTTCCACTTTCCCTACATGCAAATGTGGACACACTTTTAAATTTACCTTTACTCATTCCTAGCACTTTAGCATAAGGACATATTCATATATAATATGATGAAAAAAAAAGTTTGCAATTACTCAGGAGATGCGTACCACCCCCCTTTTAGATAGGCCTACTGGTAAGTAAACTTTATTCTAAATAAAACCATGTTCTTTTAATTATATACTTTAATTAGATTAAATTATTGGCTTTCATTAAAATTTTTATCTGTACACCTATATTTAGACAAAATCATCTTTATGACTTGAAAATGTTCACCAAGAAACCCATCACCAACTATAGCCTAATCAAAGTTTTGTAAAATTCTTTGTTTACTATACAGAGTGGGCTGTTGATGTCTGTCATTCGCACATTATCTGCCAGCGAGTCAAATGAACAAAGAGACAGGGAGAAAGCCAAGCTTGAAAAAGAGTACAAACGGAGTGATCAGAGACTGGATGAACTAGTTTCGGCTCATGACCAAGACCTCACACAAGTGATGNGCTTTCTGTCAGGAATTCAAAAAAATATCAAGAGCTCTTATTCAAGAGTGTGAACAAACTAATTTTCCTAAACTCATCTTGGTATTCTATTTTCAGAAAAATTACCTTACTTTACATTTTTATCATTGACGAGGCTGCCAAAATGTCTGGTCTAATAGCCACAACATTTATTAAAACAATATTAATATATTATGTAAGTGCAAAGTTGTGTGTTCTACAGCTACCACTTTTGATAGATTGTATAGTTGTATGGACCTATAAAATAGCACAAATAATACTGTAAAATAATATCACTGTTGACCTTAAAAAAGTTTGTATTTTACAAGAGTTTATTTCTACCAGAATTCTATTATAGTTCTTTCATTGCCATTATGAGGTGTAGCCAGTGGGGGTGGAACTGGGGGAGGGGGTGGGTGTGGAGTGAGGTTATTAGCCCCTCCATCACTTACTGTAAATTTTCCCCACTAAATTTATTTCACTCCTCTATGATATTCTCGAATATGAAGCTGAAAGATGCATTTGCCTCAAACTCCATATAGTTCCTAGAGGCATTCACTTTGAAAATTTGCCAGGGAAAAACCATTTTAAACAGTTTTTAATGTCTTCCAAAAAAAATTTAAGAAAAGACAACTTTGTATCTTCAAAATAGCTTCTAGAGAAATTTAATTTTCAATTATTTCCCATAATTCCAATAGCTTCTGGCTCAGGCATTTAATTTTCAAAATATTTCCAGGCATAGACTACTAGATAAGTCATTCAAATTCCTAAAAAATTCTGGGTCGGTGATTTTAAATGTCTTCTTGAGGAATGTAATTAAAAAAAAAATTCAGGGTGAGGACAACTTAAATATTAATATTATTTAAGAGTAGGTATATCCAAATTTCAAATATTTATGGGGAGGACCATACCAAATAGCTTGAAAGGAAGCTAACTTTCAAAAAAATGCCCAGACGAGGACCACTCCAAATAGTTTCTAAAGGCATCCATTTTTCATATATTTTCGTGGGTTTCTATACTTCAGGGGCTAACTTTAAAAAACAAAACTTTTTTTCTAGTTTGACCCCACCCTCCTCCTACATAAATATTGATCTGCCATCAGTGGGTGTAGTACACTTGTAGCGGCCCTACATACTACTGTTTAACTTGAACTTGCCTATACTTTACCTGTGGTTGAGCACACATCATTAGTGGAATAATGACTTTCTGATCCAGAAATTAAAATAAAGTGTGATATGGACATTATATGTAGTTCCATGGCATTACCCTGAATTATTTTTTTGAGGAAGGAGGTCTCAAGTCTCCCGATTGGATATGGTAGGGAATTGTTTTTAACAAAGACCTATCTTGAACGAATTTAAAATGTTTAAAAACATAATTTAGGTTTTAGGGTACTGAATTTAGTAAGACTTTAATAATCTTACGTACTTGTTGACCTCGGTGTACCTGGGGTAAAGTGCTTGCCTCAGGACTCGACGTTCACGGGTTCAAACCCAGCCAGGGTCGACAGATTTTCCTCGAGTGATAAAAATCCTTAGCACAACTTCTTCAGGAGGGGAAGTAAAGCCGTCAGTCTCATGTTTATTGTGGGATGTAAAAGAACCCTGGAAGGTATGATCAAATACCTTTCCCACAAAATTGGTTGGCCCATTTGCTCTCGTTCATAGAAATTTTCGTTTGTTGATATAATCATTCGGTTCAGAATGTGTATGTTAGATATAAACAAATAGATAAAATAAATAATAATTTAATTACCATTCTAGGCTTGGGAATTTGGAATCATTTGTTCAAAGTTTCCCAACCTGAGGAAAAACCTTTTAAAAAAGTATGGAAACATTATTATTTTTGCCATAAAATCCAGGAATTATGCTGGAATTTTACTTTATAACTTTGAGGGGCCACTTTGTATTTTATAGATATGTCAGTTCTAAATTTAAAAATAATCTCTCGTGCTACAAGCCACACACATTTTTTTTTGGGGTTAAATTAAAATAGGCTATTGTTTTAACTTTTTCAATCAGACAACTATGTTGTAGGCCAATATCAATAGCATAAAATCAAAGACATGAAATTTCAATGACTTATTTCAATATATAACTATAAAACTTTCATCTCTACAACATTTTAATCTAAACATTTACTATAGTAAAAACTTTACTTAAGTATTTAAACTAATTACTGTATGTATACAATATTTAAACCAACATGTATTCTTAGATGGCATTCTGATTAAGTGATTTTGTTAATATTATAAGCCTAGGCTACAAAATATTTATAAGCACACATTATTACAATATGTAAACTTCTATCAAATATTAGTCATTTATTTTGCATCACAATATTTTTTCCTCAATTCTACTTTAGAACCTCTTCTAATCCTTGTATTGGAATCTGTAAAGAAGACAAGTTGTGAGCTCAGGTGCATGGACAAAAAACACTTGCACCCCCTTTGCTATATCTGAAAATCAATGGGTGTCAAGAATTTATTACTGCTCAGATAAATATCTAGATGCTAATTACTAGGCAAACTGTGATGAATTAAACCCTTTGCTTTAAAGTTGGTTTATATTCACCTGAAGGTCCACTTTTTTATATTTATGTGTACTCGTTGTTAACCCTAAAAGCTAGCAAGCTTATCTTTCATGGTTTTTCTATGGCACAACTTATATAAGATAGTCATAGTATAGTCCGTCAAGGTAGGCTTAAGATTGCTAACTTTCAGAGTAAACTGAGTGTATATTTTTAAATTTATTTGCTCTCACCTTTTTTTAGGTTCCATGTGATCTGCAGTGGTCACTTTTGATAGGTATTATCAATACTCATAAAAAAATCTAATAATATAGAATAATGTTTTCACTGACCATAAAAAAATTGTTAGTATTTTGTAAAAGTTTCTTTCAACGAAAATCTTACTCTCTGTACAGTACATGTGTTAAAGAAAAATAATAAATTGAACACATAACTTGGACAAAATAGCTTAGTTATATTTAATGCATAAAATTATTATTATGATTTTTGACTAAATTTCCTATACAAAATAAAAATGACTTGGATAAATTTGTACCGTAATTTATCATGACAAATTACTACCAGTAGTATTAATGGGAAGCAAAATAAAATTACTAGTGATATTACTAGGTGGACACTGAACTTACGTTCTTTGATAGGGTTGTTGAACCATTTTGAACCAAAATGTCTCATACACATGGACTTTTTTTTTAGTAGAAAAATAGACTAATGGAATAATTCACTATTAGTATTAATTATTATACATTACTATGAGTAATTTTAATGTTTATTTTTACTTTCTAATCTAAAGAAAAGTATTGAAATAGTGAAAGTCTTATGATAATATTATGATGAATTTTTAACGTTTATATGTCCCTGAATCCAAAAAAGAGATTTTTTACAATCCTAAATGTCTGTCCCATCTTTCTATCAGTTTGTCCATCCGTCTTTCTGTCCCTGGCCACAGATTCAATATGGTTCAATGGATTTTTTTTTTTCAAATTTTATATTTGGATATTATATACCTGAGGATATTTTATTTTTTATTTTGACCATAGCTCTTAAATGAAGTGTTGTTAACTGATCAGTGATATTTGAAAACTTGAATTATTTAAAAAATGGCTCTTAATGTTTTTGTTTAAAATGCACATCTGGGGAATGTTTGACATTACAAGTAATACTGTATAATAGTGTTTTGGAAAAAAATAGTTTTAGTGTATTTTACTGATGTTATTTTTAAATTTGAAATATTTTTAAAATGGCTTCAACAATTTGGTTGAAATGAGTGTACCTGGTAAGTTTTTTACAATATAAATAATTTAAATATTGGTTTTTCTTAAAAACAAATAATTTAATAATAGTTTACTGGTTTCTGATTTTCAAAAACATTTTAAATTATTAAAAATAGCTTCAACTATTTTGTTCAAAATTGGCATTTACATGACAGTAATAGTGTGTATTTATTTTTCAAAATTAAATTAATTTAAAAGTAGTTTACTTATGACAAATTTTTCAAAATGTTTTTGAAGATTTTTTTGTTTAAAGTAGATATCTCGGGATGGTTTTACTGTATTTTAGCCAATAATAAAGAAGCAATTAATAAGTTTGTAGGAAATGTTTAAACATTTTACTAGAGTGTAAAAAACAACACCTTAAAAATAGTGCGAAATACTAAAAGCCAAGGAAATCTTGCTCACCTGCCACTTTGGGCATGTGTGTCATAGGTTCGCCAGCCCTGTTCTAAAACATAAACCTTTGAACAGAAATTTAAAAGTGTCCTTGGCCTGTCACAGTTGAAATATTAAAAGTTTACATCCACAAAAAATCCACCTTCAGTGTTCTACCCAAGGCCTTTTGAATGGGCGCGCCACCCGGCTTATTTTACTGACTGCCCCTCTAAAATCAATATTAGTCGCACAAATCATCAATTATTGCAAAGTATTACTCTGCCCCTACCTGCTTCTTAATTATGCCACCCAGCTGGCAAAATGTTCTAGGGAAAACACTGCTTATCCCCCATTATCCTGTCTCAAGAGACCCTAAAGACTTCAAAAAGTCACACTATAGTCTTCCCTGTGTTCTGCCTCATTTTTGACAATTTTGACTTAAGTATGGTTACTTTTTTTTTTAAGCTAGCAGTTGCTATAATTATGTTTTCAATGATTCTTTATATGGCTTTCTGACTATATTTTACATTTTCCTCAAATGAAGTGAGTGCTAAAAATACGACCAAACTTGTTGTACTAAGGGGTGACCTTAAATTCTAAAATCATGCCTGACTTAGTTACATTGTTTGCTTGTGTTTAGCTGTTTGGTAAGTTGTCCTCGAGAGTGACAGCATCTCGGGAGAAAATCCATGCCGTGAAGGAGAACCTCCACGCTTGTAAGATGCTGCTCAGATGCAAGAGGGATGAGCTAAAGAAACTATGGCTGGAAGGAATCGAACATAAACATGTTCTTCATCTTTTGGAAAAAATGTGAGCGCAGTTATCTTCCCTTCGATAGTTTTTTTTTTTTCTGTTCCTACAAGGGGTTAATGGGAGGCTACCATTGTTGTAAAGCTAGCTAGCAGCCTAGCACTAGAATAATTTATCCTTGACTTAAAAAGCAGGTTCATATCCTATCTAGGTGGGTCAATTTTTCTTTTGTTTTTTGTGCATTATGTCTCGCTACTTGTTTAGGCTATTCACATATCTAAACTAATTGGATAGAGATGAGGAAGGTAGAATTGAGAAAAATTTACCCACATCTTTATAGAGGAAGAGGGAAAAACCATTCAGGATAAACCTACTTCAGTACACCTGACAGATTCGAATCCCGATCTCCCTATCACCAGCAATTCATTCTTATCTAAAGTGACCTTTTTTATATTTCATTAACGGTATTTTCTTTCTAAGCCTAGTTATTATATCAGCACACAGGTGTCAAGTGATTCAATGAAAAAAAACACCCTCTGATACGATGATGCAACTTTACACAAATTACATTTAAATATGTACCTAAGTTTATGTGGGATTAAAAAATTATTAAAAATTAGGCTTTTTAGAAATTCAAGGTCAAATTTTTATGTTTTGACCTTGGAATTAAAATTTTTTCAAAACTATTGATGCTAAGTATCATGTAAAGGCTTATAAAATAATCTCTTAGGGTCGTAACTATTGCAAATAAAAATCTGAAAATTTAGATGTGATAGCATATCTAAGAGTACATTAGGTAAGCCAAATTTGAAAGAAATCCAAGAGGTTAAGGTTCAAAAGTGTTAAAAATATTGGATCACTTGACATGACCCACACCATTTATAAACCAACTTAAATCTAGAACAGATTCAACACCAAGCTTCCTACTTGTCAATTCATCTGTGTCTCTGTAAGGGTATGTACCCACATTTCACCAGTTATAATATTTTTGGCAATCAAACCCGGTACCCTTATCTCATTAGGAGACAAACTACCGACAAAGCCAAGGTGTCAGACACAACTGACACATTAAACCATGCTAAAACTGATGTGGGTTTTCCTCTTGTCAACCTCATACATAATCATATGTGATTTTTCATTCTCTTTTCTGATGAATATTTGTTCATTCCTAACTAATTAGAATGAAAAATATACATATACATTTAAATAATATATTCTATTGGTGTATTGTGTTTCCTTATAGTGACGAATTGCGAGAAGTACCGAGCCAGTTGACTGGTTATTTGGCCAAGAAGCACTATCTTCATGCTACACAACAGCTGGTTTCCGCCTTGTCACTGGGAGAAGGCAGTCTAGAGGGGGTGGAGGCCCTTAGGGAAGTCCGAGTAGAGTTACAGACGAAAAAACAGGTGATACAAGGGAAAACAGATTTTTCTTCAAGAGTTTTAATTTATAGTAGGATTATGGTAAGAAGTAATGTTTAGCAAATACTATAAATAGGATGTTCTAATCTTCATTTCCTCGATTCTCTTGAGTCCTATGGTATTTGAAAGATTCAAGATTTGTAAAAGTCTCAAAAATCTATCTCAAATACAATTTATGAAGATCTTGACCATAACTAGCAATTTTAAGTAATTGGTAAAAGGAATTATATAGAGTTGTGAAGGTGGAAGAATTATAAAATCACAAAACAGAAATAAATTTTACTAACATAATTAATTTACTAAAAAAGTGTTTTATTTGTTGTTTATGATGTAATATACATGAAAAATAAGATAGCATTTATCAGTGGCATCAAACCTTAAACAACTTTTTTTCAATTCATTTTTAAATATTTTTACTTTAAAAACTAAAATTTTCATGGCTTCAAATTTGGATTCGAGATTTAAAAGAAAATTTAAGAATCGGATTTGACCCATTTCTAACTACACAGGCCTGCGAAATTGAAGTTTTTTAAAAATAGAAGAGAAGTTTTCGCTGAGTTTTATGTTATTTGATGTGCTGATTTCGAAAATGACCTTAATTTTTTTCCATCACGTCAGAATTTTTTGTAAAATCGATATCAATATTTTTGCTAAATTCCTATTTGAAAAGGAATTCTCTCGAACAATTTTGCATGTACTATTTGGCAACAGTGGTTTTTATCCATTTAAATCTATGTAAAATAATCGATTCTTGGATGAGGCAAATTGATTTTTCAGCAATCTAGTAATTTTTATAGGTTTAAATAGATGAAAACCACTGTTGCCAGATCGCACGAGCCGCCTCTGGTCGAGAGAAAAACAAAAAGTTCCCTTGAGTTTAAACTTATTGCATCAAATTATGGTGCAGTTTCTGGAAGAAAATCACCAACATACTATTTTAATTTGCTTTTATTAAAGTAACTTACATAAAATAGACGATTGACCAAGAAGAGCAAATATTATGTATGTGTACATGAAAGTTTGAAACAAATTTTAAACTGAGCAAAAAACAAAACAAAAAAAAATTTCTATTTAAGTACTTACTCTTTTTCCTTTGAAACTTCTTTTTGACGTTCTTCTTTTATGTTCAATCTCAGGCCTATCTCGTGTTAACATCCAACAGTAGTTGGCAAGCATGTTCTTGTTCAATCTTCCTTGATATTTGCGCTCCATATCTTTGATGTCTTGGTGGAACCTTTCACCCTGTTCTTCGCTGACTGATCCTAAATTTTTGGGGAAAAAGTCCACATGTGAGTGAAGGAAATGTATTTTAACACTCGTGGAGCAACCCAAAGCTTGAAATTTGTCCAGCATATTCATAACAATTGCTTTATAGTCAGGATTTTTGTAATTACCCAGAAATCTACTGACGACATCTTTGAAGGCAACCCAAGCTTCTTTTTCCTTTGTTGTCATGCTAGTCTCAAATTCTTTATCCTTCATAAGCTTGCGAATATCTGGACCAACAAAGATTCCCTCTTTCAACTTGGCTTCAAATAAACCTGGACACTTTTTGCACAGGTATTTGAAACAATTGCCATCTTTTGGAATAGCCTTGACAAACTGCTTCATTACACCTAATTTTATATGCATATGGGGTAGCAATACTTTTTTTGGATCAACTAAGCTGTTCTGAATCACATTCTTGGTGCCTGGTTCAAGATTTTGTCTTTTCTACCATTCTTTTTTGACCCAATGTTGAGTCTTATCACGGCTGTCCCACTCACAAACGAAACATGGGAACTTTGTATATCCTCCTTGTTGACCAAAAAGCATGGATATAACTTTCAAATCACCGCAAATGGTCCAACCGTGGTCAGCATATTTTATTTTGTTGAGGACGAGATCCAGGTTTTCATAGCGTTCTTTTAAATGCACCGAATGTCCAACTGGTACAGATGCATACTGGCTTCCTTGATGAAGGAGGACAGCTTTAAGGCTCCTTTTCGATGAATTTATAAACAGCCTCCATTCATTTTTATCGTATGTGATATTAAATTTGCTCATCAATCCGGGAACATCAGAACAATAGACCAGGTTCTCCTATTCCTCAAAGTACTTAACAAATTCCTTTTCTCGATTCCTGTACCAATAAAAAGAGGTTCCTTTGGCCAATAAGTATTTCTTTCAATCTAGAGCCCAACAATTCAGCTGCCTCTTTCGAAAGGCCCAGATATCTAGTCAGATCATTAAGTTCAACCTGAGAGAAGAGCTGAGGTGAATTGCCTCCAAAGGGCTTATATTCGGTATTTGAGCCTGGAACTTCTGGATGTTCCGAGTCTGAAGACTCTGAAGAGATGACTGGCAATTCATTTGGAGGCAAAGGCACTGGCACATCAGGTCCATGAGGAACAGGATGTATGGCCAATAGAATGTTATCAGGATAAGAGATTAGCTTTTGATTTTTGCGGTTATACCCATGGACATGGCAGGAACAAAAGTAACAATCATCAGAGTGGTTTTTTGGCTCCCTCTATGTCATAGGAATTCCAAATCGTAAATCAGTCTTCTTTCCTTTGAGCCATAAGCGTAGATCAATGAGACACTGCACACAAACTTTATGAGGAGCCCACGATTTGTCCTGATCTTCGAGTTTCATGCCAAAATAAGCAAGATAAAGTTGTCTTACATAGTTTGTAATGCTCCTCATGCAATTTTTAATAACACTATATTCGCCGCACATGTAACAAAAGTCATCTGGCAAATTTTCACAACGTCTCGAACTCAAAGCCATGTTTCACGAAACGCACAGAGAAAAGCAACAGTTAAAACTGTTTCTGTGATGAAGTTTCCACTTGTCACTGTATCAGCGCACGCACGTTACTACACATGAAAGAAAAATTGAGACAAACTTAAAAATTTCCACGTCTTTTATCTTACTACGAACACGCTAAGTACATGATCTTCTGGGTTAAAGAGAGATAAACTGAGTCCCTCATGAGGACATCTCTTTTATATCTTTTCTTATGACTCCAGAAAAGTCGAGAGAATTCAGTCTTAAGAAAGATAACAGGTTCAGGATCAATCCAGATAAAGCTTGAAAAAACAGAAGGCGATTGCCGATTACGCTCGCCTAGCAAGCGGTCCTGCAAGGTCAGCAAACCAAGATAAAGAACTGAGATAAGGATTTGCGCGACACTATTGGTATAGAGAGGTTGTGACGGGGAGGGAAGGACGGCGACGAGGAGGTGTCACAGAGGGGTATTCTATAGGTTTCACCACGGTAGAATGATGGCCAGGCAGGGAGGGAAGAAATTCAACACTGAATTTTTTTATGGTAAATGTTCATAAAAATCCAAGTAAAATTGAATTTTTCAAGAAAACGTGACTTGATAGAAATTTTTCATTTTTTTAAAAAATCGGCACCAAAAAATACATAAAGTTCAGCTATCAATTCCCTTGTATTTTTTTCATTGCAGGCCTGTGTTATTAGTAAGCCTACTATTTTATAGGTTGTAGATTACATTAATTTACATATAAATATATAAACATTGTTTAATTAACTTCAATATTATCAAAAATATTCCTTCATGTCTAAATTAGACTACTGGATGGACCAATTAAATATTCTTAGCTAGATTTAGTTTGATACATATGGCAAGACCTAGAAAGGGAGTACCATCTACATTCTACATTAATTTTGCAGTTATTAAAAATCCCTGCCACTTATTACAATAATGTAGTTGCATCTGAGATACACACTATCTAGTAGGTTAACCTTGAAACTTTTATTTTATCTACCATTTCACATCAAAGCTTAGTCTTAAATAATTGTTCATTTGCTTGAAATGTGAATTGAATTATATAAACTTTTAAGCTAGTGTTCAGCTTAAAATGTAATGTGTACATTATTAACAATCTCATGTCACACTTTAATTTTAGATTTATTTTCTCTCTTTGTTGTTTCTTTCTATTTTATGATTCACTTTGACTGTGTTCATAATTTAAATATGTGCATGGATAAATCTGGATTATGCTTTTTTCATTACATTTTATTATTACCTAGTGTTTAACACTCACATTATCAAACAAGAAGCTTAAGACTTCAGCTAACAATGCTGCAGTTTGAAGTTGGCTAAATTTTTCTCTATTTGTAATATTGTACTATTGTGTAAAGAACAATACATAATCATAATTGCATTTGGATTTGACAAGGTTATGGGTGTGCACTCCCCCCTCCTCCTTATATTTGTGCTTTAAAGGAAATTCCTTTCAATATAAAATTTAAATGATTGATTTATTTAAATGGTTTGCTTGCAAGATTTCGACTGTATCACACATTCATTGTATGCTCTTATGAGGTAGATTGACCTTCAGTCATGCACACTAAATTCTCTATTTTACTTTAAGTCAAGATGGTTCAACGTTTTTCATCCCAAGGTCCAAATCTGATTATAAGTTTGCACTGTGGGCTGAAGATATATTTAGTAAACCCATCATGGACCTATAAACAACGCTAAATAAACTATTAGCACTTATATATAAAATGTATTTTTGGTTGGTAGAATCTTTCAAATTTTGCTGCCAAAAAAGTTTATTAAAATCTTCCAATAATGTATTATGAAATATGCACGCACGCACACACACATACATACTTTTCCACAAATAAATGTATAGTAAAATGCGATCATGACCTTTTAAAATAAAGCTTTTTATTTTAATAATTAGCTATTTCACATTTGTCCCCCAGAGTTTCGCTTTAATTTTCCTCAAGGTTACTGTGAGGTCCACTTTTTTAGTGAGCATGGGCGGAATTTTGGACCATACTACTTTAACTCATACTTGAGAAACATTATGTCTAAAATACGACTAATCACGTGTCCATACCACATACATAAATATGTTTTGGACAAGATCAGAATTTACAATATTATTCAAACAAATGTGTAGTTATTGAAAGTAAAAAGGTGTTTGGTAAGGCCATTGACCATTTAAATTAAATGCTTTTATTTGGTTTACATATTCAGGCCAAAAAGAATGGCATACAAGAAAGACTTAGATAACTCTTGTTTGACAATAATAATGTGTTGTTTTCATGTGAAAAACTTGAGCATTACTGTATGTAGGTCTTTATCTATTTTTTTCTTCAAATTTTTGACATATTATAAAGAAAGATTTTAGGCCTATTTGAATCTGGGTTGTAATACAAATCTTGAATTAATATAAATGTTTAACGGAAACTAAGTATTTGTAATATGAAATTTAGTATTTAATGGGTATTGTTAGATTAAACTTTGTTTATGTTATATAAGTAGTGATTATTGAGGATGAAATTAATCATAATATGTGTGTGCACCACTCCCCCCCTAAATCACCAACCCTGCCCCACCCCTACAAGTTGCAAAGTCAGGCACATCTATGTCTTAATGTCACTCAATGTTTATGGGACCACTTTTATTCTAGCAACTGCACACCAAACTTATGCAAGAGTTGAGCCACCATCTATATGTACAGTCAACACAAGAGATTGTAGCCCTACGAAGACAAGGGTCAGGCAGAGACAACACCTTGTTAAACTCTCCCTTCCAGCGAGCCACCGAGCTAAGGAGTTCCGCAAGAACCCCAAAGGCAAGACGGGCGCTGCTTGACGTTTTATCACCATTCCCAAACACTCTTTCTTCTAGGTAATATTCAACAACTATTAACTGTCAATTTTTAAAAATTGTGTTTAGTTGATAAAAGAAACCTATTTACAGTGTGAAAATCTTGTTGCATAACTTTCCAATAAAATAATATTATCCCCCCCCCTTTTTTTTGGCCAAATCTTTAAAAGAAATAGTCGATTACATGTATCTTTTTTATACATTATTTTATACACAATATTAAAATGCTCATACAGATTTGTTGTGATTTTTGTTAGACATTGAAAAAAACTCCCAATATTTCTTAAATTTTAAACTATGAGGGATAGCCCAATTAACTGAGTGATGCTAAAGTAGAACACACTTTCAACAGAAAATTTGGTTTGGTTGACACCTGATAGTCAACTGTGCAGTTCAACCAAAAACAATAGTTTAACTTCTGTGGTAGTGAAAGCTCATCTATAAAAGTGTGTTTATGTGTTTTACCTAACTAATTTATGTCTAGCATCACCCAGGTAAAGGTGCTGGAGATCTCCAAAAATTAAAACCATTCTTTTTCAACTTGCAACTCCCTCCATTTCAAATCATAAATAGGTATTTATTGGTACATGTTTTTTAATCACATCCTTTTTTTTTATCAGACTTGGTTTGAGCCCTGCCACTAACCCATCATGTGTGGAAGAAACTTTGGGAAACCTCCAAGAAGATCTGGATGCAACGGATCCAGAGGCAAACTCTGAACATTTCATGGCCATCCTCATCGAGTGTTTGGCCTTGTTGAACAAAGTTCCGGATGCAGTTGAGGTGGGTGGTTCCTCAATATACCCTCAATAACTAAGAAGTGTATTAAAACAAGGTTGACACAGGCCTGGAAACCCGGAAAAACACTGGCATTTTTTTTATGGCTTCAGAAAAACATGAGGACACTAGAGGGAATTTTACAAATGACTAGAAATTACTAGAATATTTGAGGATTTGTAACATCCAAACATTTGCACTTTAAATGATAGTTTATAAATAATAATTTTTGAATTTAATAATATTTCTTTCTTTAAAGAAAACATCTTTTTCACTTTTTGGGGTACATTTTATAGAAATTGGAAAAAAGGACAGGAAAGAAGGATAGGAAAAAAATAATTAAAGGAACTAACACAAAATGTACTATGCCTATTATTCTACCGTTTATAACAAACCATTTTGTGTTAATTATGTTTGTTTCCATCTCTCAACCTCTTCCATTTATAACACTTTCTTTGGATTAACATATATCACTGTAGCATAGCAAATAGACCACAGATACTGATTATAACTAGAGAATGGATTGTAATAAACTGGTGGGCCGCATTCAACAATTTAATGAGCCACATTTTATGTGGTGCTCTACTAGTGCCTGTGGCTCAACCTAATTATTTAATAATATTAATTTATGTAATTTCTTGCATAGGCTATAAAAGTAGAGATGCAGACGGAGTTGTTGTCCATCATAAGCCGCACAACTCAGCAGATCCTAGATATGTCTGCGCTACCCCAGCAGCCACAACCAGCAGCGCACCACGACCCAGCCCAGACTCAACCTCTCGCTAGGCCAGTACTACTCCTTGAGTTGCTGCAGACCGTGTTCGAGCAGTTCCGCTGCGTGGCTGCTGCTCATGCTGTTGCCTTGCGCAGCTTCTCCTTTGTGGCAGACAAGTACCACATCGACGTACGCCTATATGAGATGCCTGATGTCTGGTCCAAAGTACAAGCTGTGGTAGGCTCTAGTTCTATTCCTTTGTCTGACTGTGGGATGATCTAGCAGTAAGATAGGGATAACTTATGAATCCAAAATCTTTATTTCTTGTTTTCAGTGGTCTCTTGTGTCGAGGGTTTGTTATTCTCTCATTTATTTCCCATAACAGTCTCCTAACTTGCACATAAAACTTTTCATGTGCTTATTTCTTCTTGCTCCTTCAAAAGTCTTTTTTCTACCATTTTCTTGTTTATCGCTCTTTTTTAAACACATTATAATATCAACGAGAAATTAAGTAAGGCTATTTTTAATGTGTAGGCCTAGCCTACATACTAGCTAATGACATTTCTATTTTTTCTAAGAGACAGAAACTGTTTTTTATTTTCTTTACAATATCACAAAGGTAGTATACAAAAAAGCACACATACATTTTTGAATATACACAATTTTTTTGTTCATTAAATTCTTAGTAAATTTAATAATATACCTAATAAAATAATCTTAACAAACCTAAAATAATATGCTGTGACAACTATTTAAAAAAAGGAGAGGGTAAGTAAAAGATAGGTAAATGGTTTTATACCTCCTTAATGTAAATCCAAAAAATGCTCAACTTTGAGCATAAATTATTGATCATTTAAAATATTTCAAAATTAACACACAGTTATTAAAAGATTAAGCTGTTTATTTGTTTGAATCTTTACCACGACCCTATCCAGGCCTATAAACACATTTGAATGAAATGAAAATGAAGAGAAGAGTATGTTTCCCTATTCAGGCCTAACCTAACTATCCTTTCAGGTTGGATTCCTTTACTATCACTTTACATTATTGTACATTATTTATACACTGTCTTGTTATACATTTACAAACCATTAGGCAATAATTAATTTTACTAACAATTATTATTATTATTATTATTATTATTATTATTATTATTATTATTATTTATATTTTAAATGATATACTTTATTCATCAGAAATGATAAATGACAAAATAAATATTTTAAAGTCATTAAATATAGTATCAATAAATATTTATAAAATATATAAACTCTTATAAAATAAGCAATTAAGGGGAAGAAAGTAGTTTAGCAGTCCAGGTGTCATAAACTAGTGCTAAAATTGTTTTGGTACTGTCCCCCTTAAATTTACCCTCTCTTTCTTTTACACTTCTTATTTCTCTAGTCTGACACAAACTGCAACAAATGATTACTACCAACTAAACACAATATATACAGACACACACACACACACACACTAAAATCCTGCGAGACATGTTTTACTACTTAAATGTGAATTCAATTTTCCACCCTTTTGAATACATAATAAATTTTATTTAGGTACTGAATTTTTACACAATTCAACTTTTTATTTAACAAAATCCAACTATTTTATTTTCCACAAATCATGGTATTTGCGGATACCACTTGATCATGGGCATACCCAGGGAGGGGGCAGGGGAGTGCAGCTGCCCCCCCCCCACACCCCACCCGGATTTTGTATGCCTATACCTATTGTTGTCGATAAAAGCTATGTTACAGTCACGTTACGACTTACTTTACAATATATTATATGTTAACTATTGAAAAAAACTGCGTTGAGCGCCCGGTCAAGTTGCATTAATGCAATACGCTAGCGCAGCAAGCAAGCGCCACGCTCGCCAGCCGCCGCCGCGCCGACGACTGATTAAGATTACCGAATCCGGCCAAGCGCTCGTATACTCGGCTGCGAGTGCGAATGCGAGATTCAAAGCAGCGGGAGTGGGAGATAGTTGCGAGCGGCTTTCAGTTATTTGACGTTATTATTTTGAAGGAGCCAAACGTAGGTGATGAAAAATATTAATTTAATGTCCATATCAAACTATATTAAAAAATCTGGTTTATATTGTGTTGTAATCCAAACCATAACAAGGGCAGTTGGAGAACACAGGCATTCTGCCGAAGAAGGGAATGAAGAATTATTAAAATCAGCTAATGAAATTGCTAAGGCTTTGAACTTAGATCTGTGTCTTCCAAGGACAGCAAGCCGCCAACAATATAGGGCAAATCATCCAGCTAGTTCGTTAAGCGAGTATTTTGTCGCTCGCTATATGTGCCCTATTGGATTCGTTCTCATCCTCATTAGAGGCGAGGTTCGGCAAAGATCAATCACCAGCGTTTGCACTTTCATTGTTACACCCTGCTCAGATAATAAAATTTACAGCTCCAAAATTAAAAAAAATGTATGGAGGAGGTATCCAAATTTTATGAATTAAAAGGGATCACATCAGAAGCCGAACTGTGGCGCACTTTTTGTATAAACAAGCAGGAGAACTTTGAAACTTGGGAGATAACAGAATTAATCCAACAAGCAAAATCTTTTTATCCAAAGGTGAAAACAGCCCTAGAAATTTTACTGGCAATGCCTTATTCCACGGCTACAATTGAAAGGTCATTCAGTACATTCAGACGCATAAAAACATGGCTGAGATCAACAATGATCGAAGACAGGTTAAATGGGCTTTGTATGCTCAGTGTACATAAAAAACTTGTAAACAGTATAGGCAATTCTTTCATGGGAGACGACATAAACAGTTTTGCTGAAGATCCTCGAAAATTACTTTTAAAATAGATGTCTACTTAAACAATTTAAATTAAATAAATGCATATTTATATTAATTTTTATTTATTTGACTACCTATAAAGCACCTAATGTTTCGTGTAGGTGTCTTCGTGTAGTGTGTAGGACAAAAAAAGCGCGGGGGACCCGGCTTAAGAAATTTTTGATTTGCCCACCCTTGGGCCAAAAGCTGGGTACACCCATGCACTTGATATTACATGTCTTCAGTCTTTACTGTACCTAAAGAAATATTAAGCTGTTCAGGGAAAACTCTAGTTTTTGTGTGCTTTAACAAATCTTCAATTAACTAAACCAGTGGTTCCCAACCTTATGTGGCTCATTTCTCCTTTCTGGAGGTTGACTAACACCTATAGCCCCTTTTCATTTTCATTGTATGCCTAATTTTAATTTGAAGTAAAGTGTAAATAATAAAGCAGTTTTATTATTTTAAACAATTTCA
>CABFWO010001682.1:0-49171 GCA_902155825.1 Timema genevievae
TTAGGGTTCATGGGCTGCCCGTGAACCCAAACCGTTAGATCCAGGGAAGAGCTTGAATAATAATTAAAAAATACTTAAATTTAATAATTATATTTGCAACATACACATTTACATTGTTTCATTTATTTTAAAAAATGTATTAATTTCATTTTCTGGGCCTTTATATTTTCAAATTAATTATTTGATATTATGGCTTTAAGAACTACTTTAATAAAAAAAATAGTGGCTCTAGTCTAAAGGGCTCATTGTAGTCTACTGACCCCATAACACCCTATATACGCAGAAGTTGGCACTATCTTGGCCAACAGATGACGGACGCTCAGCCGGTATGGCTCGATTGTAATATGACGCCATAGATTTGGGGGAGGGGGTCGTAAATGCGGGTGGGTATAATCTTATAGTAAAAATCACTAAATATTCTATCAGAGCTCTCTAGCGACAGTGAATAATTGAACTTATGGCTACGCAATGGCACTTTAGCCCAAGGTTTTAGAGATCGAATCTCAGCACGAGTTATTTTTTCAAATATGTATTATTTAGTTCATCGGAAGCTTACCGAATCGATACCAAGGAAGTTTGCAGAAATAATTATCGTATTAGTGAAAGAAAAAAAACCTACTGATTTAACATAATTGTTGTAATTACAAAGTAGTGGATGTAAATAAAGTTCTTTACTATCAAAATGAAACTTTCAGTCACATGACTTGAGACATGGGTAGGATGAAAGAAATGTTAGAAAATTTCGATACTGTCAAAAACCTTACTACGAGTTTTACCTCTCGAATATTCCCGACGAAAGAGAACAATGAAAATATATTCACACCTATGTTGAATCATCAACCCATTATCGTAGGTTAATACAGTATATTATTAATAATAAAGACCCGAACTGTGTTTTGGGGTATATAAGTTGAATTATGGAGTTATTGTAATCAACAGATAAATCTCATCATGTTACTAGTGTCTTAACCGTTATCTATTAATGGATCTTGAATCTACAAGTGTACAGGAGAGCAGCATAGTGGAGAAATGGCAAACAACGCGTGTCAACGTAGTTCAAAGAAACACCGCAGAGCGCTGTTGTTTATGAGTCTTTCAATAGGGCTTTGAAATGTACAATCAGCAAAATTGATTTTATCTCTCTTGATTCAAATTAATTCTTAAAAGATTGTACAAATTAAATTTGAATTACAAGAGAGAGTTACCTAGACTCTTCAAGGAGGTGTTGCAAGGGGAGTTACCAAGAGAGTTACCTAAACTCTTCAAGGAGGTGTTACCAGGAGAGTTACCTAGATTCTTCAAGAGGGTGTTGCAAAAGTACAAAATAAAACAAAAATTATATAAAATCTTGGTTTCTATTTGTATTAGAACTCCGTCCACATTACTTGCGAAGTTAAGTAAGTTTAATGCCAGCGTGTTCGACTGGTGGGCTCATTTCTGACCATGGAGGTCAGTATTGGGTTTATTTTGAGTGTTTTTACACATTGTGACATTCTTGGTGCCTATCTCATTCTCTAGTCAGGTAAATGATTGTGTATCTTCTTAAACTGCACCTTTCATATCCTGTGTCAATGTTAATAGGGTTTGGGAGTTCAAATTTTGTTTAAAAAAAACTTTAATCGCTTCATTTCCTAGTGGGATACTCTACCACGAACTATATTAATTCCTCCCCCCCCCCTTTCCTAAAAAATCAAGTTGAGTCCTTGCCCTGTGTTTTTGAGTTGCGTACAGCCCTAATGTACAGTAAAAGCACGACCATAAATTAAAAATTCCTACCTTAACTGGTGGCCACGTGGTCTAAGGCGTTTGGACTCGCATAATTCTTGGTCATTGCTAACGGGGAGAGTCACCCGCTTCAGTTGCCGAATGGTCTAAAATGCCTGCTGAAGAAGGGGGAGATCGGGGTTCGAACCCCGGTTGGGTCTACTGAGAATGATTTTTCATAAATGGTTTCCCACTCTCCTTCTACGCAAATGCTGGTAGATTAAATCTAAAATGCTTCCTTCCTCATACCTACCCCATTAGAGTAGTTATAGTGCGTAAATCCTGAACAGGTAGTAGTAATACGCGGTGATTAAAAAAAAAATTTAGTCCCGAGACCCCGGTGCATTGAAGGGGGTTTTACAAACGTGATTTATCACTTTGCTTTTCCCATATTCTCTTCACGCCAACGTGGGTGCATTTAATCTAAACTATTATTCTTTCCTCATTCCAATTTCTGAGAATAAGCCGCTAATAGCCCGTGTATTAAACGTATTTACTTATAGATGTTGATTTTTAAAAAAATCGAATAGATATTAATTTAGAAAACTCGAAGGGCATTGATCATTGTTCACTCCATATTGTGCATTGATCACTCCAAGTTGTTTGTGTTGAAGGTCACCAGATTGATACCGCCAATAATTAATATATAATAATTGCGATACTTTGCGTAATACCCGTATCACACGACACTAGCTCGTACTTGAAATCCAGTGTGCTAGTTAGCACCAACTAGCACGTCATCATCTAGCGTCATGTGAATCAGGAAAAGTATACTGGTTCTGCCTCTTGGTACTGGCTACCATACTAGTTGTGAGGATATATAACAGGCGCTATTTTCGTACTAATTCCGAAACTAGTCTGTGTAATTCGACCAATCAATACGCGCTGAGACTGTGTGTAGAGAAATGGCGCCAACATGGTCATCGGATGTGATTTTGTTGTTGGCAGAAAATTATTCTAAGCATCCTTGTTTATATAATACCAAATGCCCACGATATTATAATATATTTAATTAAAAACATGTCATCTAGAAACGACAAACTGTGTTCCAGACCCAATTCTAATCTAAATAAACTTGATAGCATGCCAACCTTGGGTGAGGTTTTTTTAGAATATAAAATGTGCGTAGGCCTATAAAAAGAACATTTGTATATCAAGAATACTGTACTTAAGACACCCATGGGCTTAGGGGCCTCTGACCACATCGTAAATAAATGAATAAAAATTTAGGGAGATACTAGTAAATGTTAGTGTCACCCCGAATGTATCTTATCTAACCTCCAAATGTATCATTTTTTAGCATCCCGCGACCATTATTTCATCTTTCCAGCCAGTGTCGTGTCCATATTCTTTTCCTACGATCCTTCTCATAATTTTCAATATCATTATTAATAATTAATGCAGCTGCTCCACCCAAAATTAATCTCTCACGTTCCATAAATATTCGCACTAGAATCTAGTACCAAACTAGCAGCGTGTGAATACTCTAGTCCCGTTTCTATTGTACTAGCTAGTATATAGATATCTAGGCGCTAGCTAGCACACTTGATTTCTAGTACAAGCAAGTGTCGTAGCCTTTACCTTCCTCAAATCAAACTTGGGAAAAAAAACACACACACAAAAAAAAAAACCACGCGAATCCGTGATGTTATCGCAGGGCCTTATTACGTCACTCTCGCCTCGCTGATCCTTGTGGTCATTAGCACAGGTATTTCGCTCGTCAGCACTCGGTGATCTACGCGTCTGCGCTTTCAACTGTCTTCTCAACCTTTTCAGTTTGAAAATAAGAACGTTTTATACACGTGGTGGGGTTACTCATTCCTTGGGTGAGTACATCAATCATTGATGATGATTATTACTATTATGTAGGGTGAAAAAAGTTTCACATTCAGATATATTTCTAGAAAATACACCTGGATAAAGCATTCAAACCCGGGATCTTTGTGCGAGTGCCAATGGGTTTTATTCCAATGTCCAGGTGTAATTTTAAAATGTATATCTAAATTAAGAGCGTGCATCACATGCCAATCAACTCTGTGATACAGTCGGCTAGAAATAGTAGATTTAACACGAACGCTAATGCACGTGGAGCATTTCTGATTAAACATTAATGGAGATAAAGAGTAACTAAAAGTTCCTAATTCTGAACATTGTTGAAACATTAAATTATATTTGGATAAAAACTGCATTGAAAAGGCCGGTTTTGACCATTTTAGAATGGCTTCACAGATAAGTACTGTCCACAAATCTTCATTCTGTCATAACAGGGACATACTGTAGTTATTAACAATAAACTTTGTCGCTTTGTCCCCCATTGTCTAGTAATCATTCAAATACGAATGTACTGCACACATTGCTGGAATAATTGGGCTTTTCTTTTCCCGTTAACTTCCGTATTTCGCGCGAGCCGGGAGCTGAGTTGGGACTGCTTTGATAAACTATCCTAATATTTGTGAACGGAAATTATCCGTAGAAAATTTTAATTTCAATATATTGTGCATACAATTATTGTCATCGCAATTTCAATAAATCGTGATATTATATTGATGTGAAACCTTTTTAGAATACTTTTTTTTTCTTGAATTTAGAGCAATTTGAATTTAATCGTTTTTAAAATTATAGCTTTGTACTGGTATTTTTTTTTAAAGGTAAACAGAGCTAATCTCCTAGTTAGTGGTAGATTGTAGAATACTTACTTGTATTTACTTATCTTGAAAATGTACATCAATATGACCTATGATATTGACTTGAGTTATCTATTTCGATTATAAATAAAATGGGTTTGTATTCTGTCCACCCTGAAAGGAAGCAGTCTTACCTTGACTGATTACATTATGACCCTATCATATAAGCCTTACCATAGTGCAATAATGCAATGTAAGCTTGCCATCTTACACGATAAACCAAGGGGATATTTAGCACCAAAAGTTACGAAACGGGTTTAGGTGAAACCAATTTGTCTAAAGCTACGTCAATAATTTCATAGAAAACAATAATTCTCATCATCACTTAAAATGGTTTGACCAAATAGTGGGCGAATGTGTTCTTAATGTAGTTTGTATTTTGTAAAGTTGAGATTCATTAATGTGATAAATTATTACTCTATTACATTAAAAAATTGGATTATTTGATATATTAAACAAATCTAGTTCATAATTTGTTACATAAAATTCTCTTCCCCCTTCCTTCTACCAGCCCTTTCAAGATCGCAATTAATTTAAAACAAATGTTAGAAATAAATTAAGTACATATTAATTGAGGGCACCAATGTTGTATCGGATGAATAGGATAAATTAATTTTAGGAGCAATACATTTAAGATCAGGATTACGCTATGAAACTAAAAAGGAATACCATTATTTATATACAGGGTGCTTGGAAACTCAACGCCCAAACTTCACATATAGTTTGTTTGAACCAAAAATAATACAAAATCCCTATACACTTAAATCCAGCAAACAATTCTAGTACCATTAAATTTTATTCAAAGTTTCGGTGTACAGCGCCGGTAGAGCAAAGCTGTGCAAGCATGCGTGTACAGCAGGTTGCATAGTAGTTAGGCGTACCTCACTGCACATGCAATGATAGCAAACACTTTCTGTGGTGTAGGACCGTTAATTATGATCCTCAGAAGGTATTCCCATTTCTAGATGGACGGGTGCGTTGTTTTGATTAACAAATTTGTAATTTGAATACGGTACAGAAAAACATAAAACAAAAAAATCACTGTCAGAATAAAAGGAATAAAAATGTACATAGGTCTAAAATGTTTAAGTATTAATAGAAAAAAAATTAATACAAACACTTGGTTATTATACTAAACTTGGTAATTTAACCACAGGAAAATATTGGTTTTAAGGTAGAGCTGCAGAGAACGAGAGAAGAGGTCAATGTTTTTGAAATTTTTATAGTAAAACTTTTTTGGTCAAAATAAATAAAACATTGCTTCTCTAAAAACATGGAGCTTAGTTTTATTTACATGGTGATATCAACAGTCATGAGGACATCCTTGACTGATATCCAACCACTTTCTCCTAATTCAATCTTCCTCATCTTTAAAATCTTAGCGTAATTAGTATATATAAGTATAATCCGAACGGGTGCTTGAAAAAAAAAGTGTTATTTTAAAGGGATAGCCTCAAAGGAAAGAAAGAAAGATGCGTTTCACTAAAAAAATATAGCTCAGCTACAATTTTAAAGAAATGAAATAGCAAACCTGCTTTTGTTCACTTTATCTACAGACCGAGTTTAGGGTGTCAGACAAGATAAGTGTAATCTGTCTACCTTAAATTACCTCGGTGTTATGTTGTAGCAAAGGTTGACGTGCGGTAAGCTCGGAAGTGCATCATATACCGTACTAACAACATTATTAATAAAGACACTGATTTGCGGTATATAAATTGAATAATTGGATTACGTTACTTAAAAAGTTTCATTTTAGTATAAAAAGTCAGCAAATGTTGTTTTTTCTGATAAAAATAGTAACAAATTAACTAAAACTTAGACCCACTTCGGCCACTGAAACGGGTAATTCCTATTTTAAAAAAATTGGACTCATTGGGTGGTATGCAAGAACGTATAGTGAATGCTTAGTAGACCGATAGTTTGGTCCCGAGCTACCTATCACGACCCCCCTTTTAACCCATGGGGTGACCTGGCGGTCTAAGGGTAAGGTGTCAGACTTGTGTGCTGGGGGTCCGGGGTTCAATCCTCGGTCCCGGCACAGGTTTATCTGATTGCCAAACCCTTCTTTCACCTCTGACAAGACGTGTATTAATCACAACTTGTGAATGTGAGGAATGCCAGACCTACCACCGTGGTTCGGATCCCACGTTAAACTGTAGGTCCTCCATTCCATCTCACAATCACACTACCCCATTACACATTAGCGTAAGTGCGTGTAACCCGAACGGGTAGTAAGACGCGGTGCTAATAATAATAATAATTTAACCTATGATGACGCAAGCAAACCCACGCTAGTGTCCACTCAGCATCCACTTAGGGGTCGTCCATAAACCACGTAACGCTTTTTTCTTACCTTTTTAGCCCACCCTACCCCCATGTAACACCATGTAGACATTTAGCCAACCCCCCTTCCCCTTCCCAACCTGTGTTACATAACTTTACTCATCAAGAATGAATGTCATTATTTAAGGGGGTCGGGGAAAAAACATGATAACCCTTATTGATTTAGATGGGGTATTTTTACTATTTAAAGTATATAAAATCCTATAAGCTAACTATAAAAAATGAGTAAAATATTCAAGGATATTAGTTATACTCAAGGTTTTGCCTGGTTATAAAAACAACTTGTGGTTCAAGTGGTATGTAGCCAGAAATCACTTCTAGCATATTTTTTTCGTCAAATGAGGGTTATCATTTTTTTCCCCCGACCCTTTCATTTCATAGGAAGTTTTTTTGATACTAAAGGAGGGATTCAGATTTAATACTTCTTAAAATCCATTTTAAATCCTGATTATAAATGATTTCAAAGAGTATTATTATTTATAACATTAGAATTTGAGTATAAGATCTATGTTATGTAACACTTTGATGTACCCCCCCCCCCCTCCCATATAACAGCTGACGGCTTTGAAAAGCTACCGGACCAAATTATGTATCCCTACGCCGAACCATATGATCTGCAAAAAACATGTGTTTAGCAGCTGTCACTTCTGACAGTCAAAACTTAGGTATATACCTAAATGTTGACTGTCAGAAGTCAGCCGTGAACTGTCAGTCAGCACCAAAGAAGCCACGGGGCTACTTAGAGCGACCCCTGTCCCTCCCCTCAAAGCGTCACGTGGTTTATGGACGACCCCAATAGTCAAGTTGTTTCATACGGCCCATGAGGGATAGTATATATCCCAGCCACAATGTCTCCCAGTCGGTGTATTCTCGACTAGAGTGACACAATACCTGCCAAGAAAACACAACAGAGCATGGACTGAGGTAGACAGCAATGTCACGTGACTTCAGAGATTACGTCATCTCCTTCTAGTATTCTCTATTTTTATTTTAGCACCGCGTCTTACTACCCGTTTGGTTTATACGTTTCTTTTTTTTTTTTACTAATTACGCTAATGGTTTTTCTGGATTAGGAAGGTTATATTTAGAGGAAGTGTACACGCATTCGCGTGAAAGGAGAGTGGAAAATCATTTTGGGGGGAAAAAAACTTCAGTACACCCAACCGAGATTCAAACCTCGGATCTCCCCGTCATCAGCAGTCTAATCTACTGTTAGAGTAGCGCGTTAGACCTGTGGCTCTTAACATTCTTTTATTCGCGGCCCCCTAAATATACTAAAATATTTTCGCGGCCTCCTGGTTTTTTACCAACATATTAATTATTAAAATTTATTCTAAAAGAGTGGCTTTATTTACTGATTATATAAACAAACAAATAAAAAAATAAGAATTAAATTACCTAAATATATTTAATGGTACCTCTGCTGGTCAACATTTTCCACAAATTTGTCTATTCTTGTTTCTATTGTATTACTAAATGCTAATCACATGCAGGAGTCGATTCGTAGTCGATTTCACTGCTTCGTTTTAATATTTACCAATGCGGAAAATAACTTTTCACATAAATAAGTAGAAACAAAGAGCAGCAAATTTTGAATGGCGTTGGTAAACAAATGGGGATTATTAATTGTATTATCCGTGCTTCCCCTCCCCCTCCATTACGCTGGATAATCGAGAGTCTACTGGACTTACATGCTTACGATAATTGAGAGTCTACTGGACATATATGCTTACGATATTCGAATTTTTGTTCTCCCAAAACGTAAAATTTAAGATAATTGACTTCAGTAATAAGCAAATAACATTTTAAAATTATTTATTCGAGGCCCCCCCCCCAAAAAAACCCTTTTATGGTCCCCCAAAGAATCGCTGCGTTAGACCATACCTCCACTAAAGTCGTTTTTAAATCTGAGTGGTAGCAAGAGTCAATATATAAGTTCGTTGGAAAGCAATCAAAATAAGTCCAAAATTATCTATTTTTTTAAAGAAAAAACCCAACAGGTTGAAGGGAGTGCTCGGACTTACTGTAATGATACTGTTTTGGACCCCTCTCATACATTCAAAAAGTAATGGATGAAGTGTATTTTTCTTTAAAGAATTGTATGTAAAGTTTCCTTTTAATATTCCATCCATGGAGAATCACGCATTTTCAGAATTAATTTCAATACAAAACGTTTTAAAACTTTCTTTCTTTAAAAGACCAACTCCGTTGTATTTGAAAAATCATGTGACATGCTGACTCCCTCTACCCAATAGGAAGCTAGACTTCCCAACATCAGGTTGCCAGGACTTCTCCTATTAGTTAGTTTTAACACTGGAGACAAGGGGTCCAAGAAGCAAGGGGTAGGTCGTATATAAGCAGATTGTGCGTATAATTACACCCAGTAACATAAATCTGCACAGAGAAATATAACAGAAAGACAGTACACTGTACTCAGAGTACAGAAAAGAATTATATTAACATATAAAAATAGTAATATCACATAAAAACGGTGTCATTGTCAATTTTATAATAAGTGAAAGTGTAATCAAATCAATAAATTGTGTACAACATCAATTTTTTTTATCTGATTTCAATCAATCACAAATAATCATATCACATAACCGTGTGATAAGTGCGTGGTAAGGCAGACACGCGTCATCATCATCATAAAACCCGGTATCATTATAATTACTGCTCAACCGTAAGGCATATACGGGTCCACATTATTATAATCATCATATAAAATCCGGAAACATAATACTTGATGCCCAATCTCGGGGCTAATACCGATATCGTAATAATTGGTGCACAATCGCAGGGAAAATATCACATTAAATACAGATATCGTTATAATTGGCGCCCAATCGCGGGTCAATAGAATCCCATCAGATAAAAAATAGAAAATTAAATGGTGACTCTGGCATTCCACACATTCACAAGTTGTGATTAATACAAGTCTTGACAGAGATGAATAAAAGGTTTGGCAATTAGATGAATCTGTGCCGGGACCGATGATAGAACCCCGGACCCTCAGCACAAAAGTTTTACAACTTACCCCTAGACCATCAAGTCACCCTAATTTTGCTAATGATTTTAGGGATTAAGAAGGTTATATTTATAGGAAGTGTACCTCAATTTTCGTGGAGGGAAAGACCACTTTGGAAAAAACTACCCTCAATACACCCGACCGATATTCGAACCCCGATCTCACCGCCATCGGCAGTATATTCTATTGCGAGAGTGACGCCTCCATACCATGCGGCCACCGCAGTCTGTCATTTATTTATTAAAATGAATGAAACTATCTGATATTTTCCCCCGACTCTGAAAACGATGTTCCTCTGCCTCCAGCTGCTGACGGCGGGCGGAGTGGACACTGACGAAGATGCCTTTAGACAAGAGCCAAGGAGGCTATATCCCTGCCCAGAGGGTGAGGGGTTCGAATCTCGGTTGGTATTCAAGAGGTGAGCAACAAATCTAGCTAGTTTTAAATGTGTTTTTTTAAATATTATATTTATTTGTCGGGGAAAATATTTGTACGCTAGTGATTAATAAATTTTGGTTTTGAAATAACTAATTTTGGGGACCTTATCTAGTAATTTCTTTGACACAAAAATACGACCATGTTTATTGAAATTATAGATAGTTATTAGGAATACTTCAGTAAACGTTAATAAACATATTAAAGTGGTTTTTTACAAAGAAGAAAATGTTAAGGCTCCCAACAGTATTTACTTTTGATAAAAAGTTTGTTAATCTATAAATTAATATACAATTGGTCTCCCATCAAGAGAATAAACTACTAAAAATAATTCCAGGCTCGTTAGAGCATTTTACTTAATTATAAGTGTTATTTTATAGGTATGATAATATCTATCAAAAGTGACAGCTGTAGGTCATAATATTTGACGTATAATTAGGCGAAAGCAAATCTAATAGCTTTTTTTTTTTGGGCACCGCGTCTTACAACCGGTTTGTGTTACAACTTACTTCTATATAATAATTACGCCTGTGGTTTTTAGATATTAGGAAGGTTATATTTAGAGGAAGTGTACCCGCATTTGCGTGGAGGGGGAGTCGAAGAACATTTGGAGACAAAACCACCCTCAGTACACCCGACCGAGATTCGAACCTCGATTTCATCGTCATCGGCAGTCGAGTCTACTGCAAGAGTAGAGCTTTAGACCATGCGGCCACCGATGTGAGCATCTAATAGCTCTTCTAGTTGTTAGATGGTGATCTTCCCATGCAAATTGGAATATATTTTTCCCGTGATGGAAAGACTGGAGATCGAATCTAGTTGGGAGTATTAAAAAAAATCCAAACCTATCTACCAATCTTCTTCCACGAAAATATGTGTTTTTATACTACAGTAGACCCATGACTTCTTTGGTGCTGACTGACAGTTCACAGCTGACAGCTGAAGGCTTTGAAAAGCTACCGGACCAAATTATGTATCCATACGCCGAACCATTTGATCTGCAAAAAACATGTGTTTAGCAGCTGTCACTTCTGACAGTCAACATTTAGGTATATACCTAAATGTTGACTGTCAGAAGTCAGCTGTGAACTATCAGTCAGCACCAAAGAAGCCATGGGGCTACTGTACCTATTATAATCCTACTTTGTTCATTCTTACTTAATTAGTTTCATTTTTTCCTTATTATTATTTTTTTTCAAAAAATAAGGGATGGGGGAGGGATTTGATGATCTACCAAGGGTGACGTCAGTTGAAAAAGGCTGGGAACCACTGCTATACACGAATAAAGTATGAGTAACTATTCGGTTAGCCTCGAAGCAATCGGCTAGATATGTAGTCCACCAAATGACGTCCTTACAAACAAACAATTGAGTCGAAAAAGGTTTATCGCGCGTGATCTTTGAATATGTGTCGAATCAGGCGCTTATCTAAAGCCGGGGTGTTATTAAAGGTATTAGAGGGGTAATATAAGGCGATGTTGAAAGAAGGATAATTTGATTAGAACGAGGAGTTGTCGGAAGACTTATTACTGAGCTGGATGGTCTGATACAGACTCAAGAACGATGAATCTCAAACAAGGTAACGTTACAATTACATCAAGTTACAGATAGTTTAATAATGCGTGTTTCAGAAAAAAAATTACGCTACAAACAAATTTAAATTAATATATTAATAAAGTATCATTCAGAAAATGTAACATTACATAAACATCGTTACAGATAGTTTAATAATGCGTGTTTCAGACGAGTTAACGTTACAAAAAGACTTAAGTGGATACTTGTTAAAGTTATGAATGATAGGAAGTTACGGGAAAGTTTAGTGAACACCTAAACTACACATGAAAAATTGAAACTTGTATTATTATAGAGTTTTGGATGACATGCTACTAAAATATACGTGACTTTTCTAATCGTCAAAACATTCCCCATGTATTACACATGTAAAGAAAGAAACTTAAAGTTATATTTTAAAAGTAACTTAATATTTAGTTTACTTCCAAAATATTATTTAGGTTTCTTTCCTTATATATTTTGTAATATCAAATATCTCCTTATTACATTTAACAACGAATATTATTAAAATTCCCAATATATCCAAAGCTGAATAATAATTTGACCTTTGTTGTATTTCTTTCTTCTTCGTTGTATAAATTCGTCACGTGACGTATCTATTGACAACACATTACTAATAGATATAAAGGTGCAGAGCACATTGATCATTGTTGTATTTGTTTCTCCTTCGTTGTATAAATTCGTTACGTGACGTCTATAGTGACAACACATTACTAATAGATCTAAAGGTGCAGAGCACATTGATCATTGTTGTATTTGTTTCTTCTTTGTTGTCGTTATGTGACGTATCTATTGGCAACACATTACTAATAAAATTAAAGGTGCAGAGAACATTGATCATTGTTGTATTTGTTTCATCTTCATTGTATAAATTCGTCACGTGACGTCTCTGTTGACAACACATTACTAATAGATCTAAAGGTTCAGAGCACATTGATCTTGTTGCAGTCCCGCGGCTGTGGTGGGTGTTGGGAGGGGTGGGAACTGCCCTATTGGTTATCGTCATCATCGTATTGGCAGTGACACTGTCAGGGTCAGCCGTCATACTGGAGGGTGACGAGGTACTGGATGTTGTGCCACTCATAGATGGGTAAGTACTGATGGACACATCAATTTTTTGGTATACTTTGATTCTTATTACGAATGGACATTTGGAGACCCTTTTTCAGGAGAAAAAAAATACAGCCTCTGTGGTCTAGTGGTCAGAGTTCCTGGCTACAGATCCAGATATGCCGGGTTCGATCCCCGATGCTTCCAGGTATTCTGTTCAGAGGTGTTTTTTGGAACGGGGTTCACTCGGCCTTGTGACAACAAATGAGGAGCTAATTGAATAAAAAAAGGTAGTAGTTCTGGTCTAGAAAACTGAGATTAACAGTTTGAGAGATCATTGTGCTAATTACATGACAAGTTCTATCCATAGAAGTCGGCACTGTCTTCGCCAACAGATGGTGGCCGCTTGGTCTATATGGCTATTTTGCGAGCCGATGCTATGGATTTCTTTTAGAAAATAAAAACATACTTTTTTATGGTCAGTATTGATACCTTATTACTATATTATTAGTGTTAGTATTGAGGATATCCAATAAAGTGACAGCTGAATATCACATGAGCTGACGTATGAATAGGTGAAATTATAAATACATATAGTATCTTTTCTAGGATTCAAACCGTGACTTCCTTGTCAATGCACCTTTGTTCGTATTCCCACAGGTGCCAGTATTTGTTGAGATAAGTTAATTTGTATTACTTATAGGTTAACTCTATTTATTTGAGTTATTTAAATTATAAATATTTATTGAGTTTGAAGTGGTAGAAATGTAATATGAAAGATGGTCATTTTTTGTTTTTGTTTTTTATCACCGCGTTTTACTACCGGTTCTGGCTATAAACATATATAATAAAGGGTAGGAATGAGGAAGGAAGCATTTTAGAGGTAAGCTAACAGCATTTGCGTGGGAGGAGAGTGTGAAATCATTTTACGGTAAGAAAACACCCTTAGGATTCAAACCCCGATCTCCCTTTCTTCAGCAGGCCATTATGAGAGTGACGCCTTAGACCATTCAGCACGGTCCTAGGTCATGTTAAGTATGGTACTGGGTTTGATTCCCGAGACCAGATTTTCATTTTTCACTTAATTGGTATATGGTTTGTTTAACAGGCAGAACATTAAGAGAGTGCATCACATGCCAATCAACTCTGTGATACAGTTGGCTGGAAATAGTAAATTTACACCAACACGTGAATCATTTCTGACTAAACATTAATGGAGATAAAGAGTTCATTGAAGTTCCTAATACTGAACATTGTTGAAATTTTAAATGATATTTGGATAAAAACTGCATTGAAAAGGCCGTTTTTTAACCATTTTAGATTGGCTTCACAGATAAGCACTGTGCACAAATCTTCATTCTGTCATAACAGGGACATACTGTAGTTATTAACAAGAAACTTTGTCCCCCATCGTCATCGCGGGAAATGTCTAGTAATCATTCAAATACGAATGTACTGCACACATTTCTGCCATATCGTAGATGTTTTCTTTTCCCTTTTACTCCCATACTACCTCGAAAGAGCCGGGAGCTAAGTTAGGCCTGCTATGATGAACGCTCTTAAATTGAATTACTGGTACTAATTGCAATACAAAGCAGTGCAATTAATCTGTTTATAGACTACAAAGGAGTTTTAAATGACTGGTAACTAAATGAATGTGATTAAATTCTTTTATTATTTGGTAGAATGCCAATCAATACAAATATGTTCAATATAATGATAAAATAATACAACCGCTAATCCTTAGGAACAGTTGTGTAATGTCGATGCTTGATCGATCCATACTTCTTATCTTACCAAGTTTAAAATGCGAGTAGATTTTTTTGTAAATTGGTAGATTAAGGGTATTACAGGTTACATTGTTTCTGATAAGTTACATAATAAACCCATTAATAAACAAATAAATGTGGGCTAACATGAAATTTGGATTCATATTTGAAATAGTAGATAACTGCTATTTTTAATCAGGACAATAAATCACTACTGATAATAATTTAACACAAGCATATTACAAATTTACTAAATTTGATTGATTATAAATCACCCAATTTAAGTATCGTTATATAAATCAAGGTTGTATAATGTACATAAGTCTCTTGGTATGTCAGAAACTTGTCCTATGGTTCATGGTTCAGGCACTTATCCAGAATTTTCTTTCAAGGGGGAGGGCTTCAGCCCCACGAGCCTGCTATGGTTTTATCCGTCATGTTTATTATCTTAATGTAAGCAACCATCATTCTTGATACATGGAGGAAACCCAGTGTTTTAAATTCTTTGTTTTGGTACGAGACAGAGTATGAACTCAAAGCGTTTCCAGATTTTTTACCAGCCCAAATGTTGATCAATGTAGATAATCCTGACTTGTGTTAATTCTGACTTTTGTTCTGTAACCAATATGCGATAAAAACCAGAAACTGCTACAATGGCCAAACTGGTACAGCACAAACATTTATCACTTTTTTAAATAAAAAATTGTCAACTTTATTTCTTTGAAACCAAATTTCAATTTGTTAAAATTTGATTTTAATTGCAGGCACAACGACTTACCATGGAACCTGAAGAGCTTGGCCAGCAACAAGATGGCTAACTTTGACTTCACCAAGAACTTCACGAATGATCCGGTATGGAATTGTACCAGCTGCTTCACGGACCTTCCCAAACTGCGAGAGGGAAAGGTTGGAGGTCAGGTTAGTAGGAAGGTTTTGGAAACAAGTGGCTTAGACAATTTTATTTTTTTAAGCAACAAGTCTTACTATTTGTTTAGGCTATGCACATGTACTAATTACACTATTGGTTTTAAAGATTGGGAAAGCTATATTTGTAGGAAGTGTACCCGCATTTGCGTGTAGGGAGAGTGGAAAGATATTTTGAAAAACCACCTTCTGTACTCCTGACCGAGATTAGAACTTCGACCTCCCCATCATCGGTAGTCTAGTCTACTTAGAGAGTAGCGTGTTAGACCACGCAGCCACAGAAGTAGGTTCTTAAACAATTAAGAATATAATCCGCTTCGGTGGCCACATGGTCTAACGCGCTACTCTCTAAGTAGACTAGACTGCCGATGATTGGGGAGATCGAAGTTCGAATTTCTGTGAGGTGTACTGAGGGCGGTTTTTTCGAAATGGTTTCCTCACTCTTCCTCAACGTGAATCCGGGTACATTTCCACTAAATATAACCTTCTTAGTCTCTAAAACCATTAGCTTAATTAGTACATAAGCCTATAGCCCGAACGGGTAGTAAGTCGCGGTGCTAAAAAAAGGAGTCCACTGTATATTCCCCTCCTCCTTTACCAACAAAACACATTTTTAGATATGCCACTGGCTCGTATGTAGGTTCAAATTTCACTCTGGACCTGGATCCCAGGTGCTAATAATCCCCCTCTTAGCCAAAGTACCTGTACAATACTATATCCCTGAGGTGTAATTGTTCTTTTCTCCAGTTCTGGGTGGCGTACGTGTCGTGCAACTCTCAATACAAGGATGCCGTGGAGCAGACACTGGAACAGATCGACGTCATCAAGAGACTCATCAAGGCCTACCCCAACGACCTGCAGTTTGCCGACTCCTCTGAAAGTACAGACAACATGAAACTATCCTCTGACAACCCTTCATCCCCATCACCTTCGGCTTTTACTCAGAGCGGGCGGTTTTATTCCTTAGTTTGCTACCCGCCTCCTTGATATAAATATGTGAATACAATTCTGTTTATCAGAAACACCCAGAATCGAATCAATGACCCTTATCTTGTGGTCGAACCCTCTTACCATGGGTATAGATTTTTAGTAGTTTTGAATTACTGATAATTAGGAAATTCTGAGTGTTATCAATAAATGAATAAATATCTCTATATAGATGAATTCAAAGGATTTCCATTTACATAATATTATATAATTTTATTATTAATTCTCATTTTACAATTATAGTACACACCTGCATTGGTGGCTGCATGGTCTAAGGAGCTACTCTCACAGCACACTAGACTGCCGAAGACGAGATCGATGTTCGAATATAGGTCGGATTTACTGAGGGTGGTTTTTAAAAATTGTTTTTCACTCTCCCTCCATGCAAATGAGGGTACACAACAAAAGGGAGTTTTTAATTTAATCCTAGTCAGTGAGATTTATCAATCAGGGTGTGAGCGATTCAGTGTCTGATATAATTAGAATCTCATATACCTTAGTTACTCATCCATATTAGCTGCTTGAAAATACAAAAATGATTCTGTGGAAATGAGAAGGACGTCCTATAAATTTCCAGTTCATGTTTCCATAAAATATATTGTTGCTTCAATTTTGTGCAGGTATCTGGGACGCGTTCAATGCCGGTAAGATCGCCAGTTTGATCGCAGTGGAAGGTGGTCATTCAATCGATAGTCGGTTGGCCGTTTTGAGGATAATGGCAGAGGCGGGTGCCAGATACCTCACTCTAACACATTCCTGCAACACACCTTGGTAAACATTTTGATCAGCAGCCAAAAACATTAAATTTAATTACTAGTTTTATTGATTTTTACTTTTTGTTTGGTTCGATAACATAGAAATATTGTTTCATTATATTGAATGTGTCCAGACAAGAGTAGACTTGCTATTTTGGAAAAAATGTTTCATCAGTGGTTGGGATCTGACACGTTAGTTCAGTCGATAGCATTTCTGTCTACTGATCTATGGGTCCCAGGTTCGATTCCTGGCATGGCCGAAAATGTATTATTGGTGAAATGTGGGTTTACCCTTTCACATTGATGAATTAACGGCCGGGGGACTGGATGTTGTGCCTGTCATAGTCTTAAGTTAGATTATAGGGCATATGAAGCTATGACAGGCTGGTAGTGGAAAATATATGGCTTGAATAAAAAACCGACCAAAGGCTGGAAACAGTAATGGATGTAAAAAAGTTTCATTGTTGGTAAACTGAATTAAATGTTTTCATGAAAATTTTTATAACAGATTAATTTAATGATGCTCTAAAAATTATATATCAAACTATTTTAATCGGTTTGATTTGATTATCTTAGCTAGTTGGTTTACGCCTTTTAAAAATTCAAAGATTATAGGTCTAAATAACAAAGAAGAATGGCCTTCCATAATCTTTGTAGTTCCTGTAAGCTTTGGTAAGGTTGAGGAGTTATCTGATCCCTAATGGTATCTACTCATCTTCTGATTGAACCATGCATTTTCTTCCCAAGCCAAGACAACATGTGACAAGACAGCAGTGCTGGACTTAAAATATATTGTCCTTCTTTAGGTGGGAGTGTAAGGAAACATAAGTCAAGGATGGTGTTTTTGCAGGTTTTATACCAAAACATTTTTTGGGTCAAAATGAATAAAATATTGCTCCAGTAAAAACATAAAAGAGTTTAATTTTCTTCACATGTTGATACCAACAGTTCTCGAATATCTTTGAAGGGTATCCTGAAATTTAATGATAACTTTTTTTCCTTCATTTAAAAAGTTTTTCATCCAATGCCACAATACTCATGACAGATATTCAAGAACTGTTGGCATCACCACACGAAGAAAATTATATTGAAACCAAAATTTGGTTTATTTTGGCCAAATTTTTTTGTGAAAACACTGCCTTGAACTTGTGTTCCTTAAGCTCCCACATTAAAAGAGTTGAGTGTATGGGAGGGACAAAACAAGAAGAGGGGGTGGGAAAGAAAATTGTGACAGCTAGGGGAGCTGAGCCACCTTCAGAGGGAAAATAGTTTAATGTTTTAAGATAGGTTACTTATATATAGAGATAGGGTAAATTCGCTTTTGCGAAAAACGCGAAAAGGAAAAAAAGGATCGAAAATCGGGTATTTATAAGTTTTCTTTGCGTTTCATGGCATTTGAAAGTGTTTAAAGCGATTTTTATTTCGCGAATTAACGCGAAAAACGTGATTTTGAGAGTATTTTAGCTAAATTATTCTATTTAGCGAAATAGACGCGAATTCCCTGAAAATGCTGTGCATTTAAATAAAATGCTGTGCATTTAAATAAAATGCTGTGCATTTAAATAAAATGCTGTGCATTTAAATAAAATGCTGAAAATTTCTATAGAACGATGTTTTTCAGCGGAAATAAGTGATTAAAAAATCATTGAGTTTCACTCGTCTGTGTGCTTCAGCTCGGGTTTTACTTGCATCCTGTGCCTTCCACAGCCCATCCGGCTAATCGCCACATTCCGTTAGTCGTTGCTTTTATCATAAATCCTTTGTATAGGCCCTAAAAACATTGACGAAAGACATTTTTACCTATTTTGCTACAAAATGCTAAATTATGCCACAAAACGCTAAATTTCCAATAATTAATGCTAAAAAAACTGAAAATTAATGCTATTTTACCCTATCTCTACTTATATACTTATAACTATTTTTTTTAGTTTTCACAATTTTGTCAGCACAATTTTAAATGTAACTTTAGTCTATCAATAATTTGATTTAATAGAAACATAACATTGTACTAGTATTAAATTGTTACTGTCCTCACTTCAGGGCCGACGGATCCCCGGTTGACGGAACTGGTGGCACACCGGAGCACAACGGACTCACCGAATATGGCAAGGTGATTTAAAATACCAATTTAAAAAATATGCACAGACTGAGAATCAATCCCTGGACCTTTGCAGTGACAGGCCGCTGCTTTACGGTCTAAGGTTCCTCTGGGGACTTAGCAAGTGGTACGTTAAATCAATGGTCCAGTGTTATAATCCCTGTTGAAACGAGTTTTTAAAATATATAATTCCAGCTGGATTGTAGATATATTTCTGGGGTATTCCAACAATAATCGTTAAAAAGAAATTATGTTTGAACTAACTCTAAAAACAGAAGGATGTTCAACATTATAAAAAAGAAGGTACATTTGGAAGTGTGTTCTTATCAGGCCTATATTATCACTATCATTATTTTTTGTATTTTGATTTACTGGTTTTATATTTAAATACTGGCAAAAGGTTGAGGTGGGAAATGTGACGACTCTTTTAGGCTCTACATGTCCGCAGTTAAATTACCGTGTTCAGGCCATAATTTTTCGGCCTAGTTAAATATCATTTGTGATGCAGTTTACAAATTAAATTTATTATGGTTTGCTTGGTTAAAACCATTAGTTTGTGAACCATTGTATCTTATTCAAATAAATTCAAAGTTGAGTTGAATCCACTAATTTATGAATATGAATTTTCATTTTACCTATGAATCCTGGATATTGGAAAATTTATAAACATTAGAGAAAATATAAATAGTAGCTTTTTTAATCACCGCATCCTACTACCTGGCCAGGTTATCTACATATATGATAATTACTCTAATTGAATGGATAAGGAAGGGTTTCACAGGAAATCTACACGCATTTACGTGGAAGGAGAGTGGGAAACCACTTAGGGAAAACCACCCTCAGTAGACCTGACAAGATTCGAACCCCAATCTCTCCGTCTTCAGCAGGCCAGTCTAACACGAGAGTTACACCTTAGACCACTCAGCTACTGAAGCGGATAAATAGTAACTAAATGTTAAATTAATGGACAGGGGTCTGGTTGTTAAGTTTGTCATATAATTATCTTTTAATTGTTAAAGCGAATTTTGAGAAAATCGAATTGTTCTCTTTTTGCCCTTGAGTAAACTACACTTAAATTTAGGGTTAGATATCCAATTTCAAAAACCCCTCGAGGGGACCTTTTGAAAACAATAGATCCCAAGTTTTAGCTTAATTGGTAAAATAGTTTTGGCTCTAGCCCGAGGGACAGATAGATGGCAATGCGAAAACCACCTTTTTTGTTTCAGGGAGTCATGAAATGTTGACATTAATCAAAATCTCGAGTTCGATTTTTTTTGGCGATCACAATACTTTCACTTCAAGGTGTCGAAAAGAAAGTAAGAAGCTATAATCTCCTGTGAGTAGGTAACTAATGGTATTTCTTTCCAGCTCGTGGTGAAGGAGTTGAACAGGTTAGGCGTTATGGTGGACCTGTCTCATGTCTCCAAGCAGGTCATGATAGATGCTATAAACGTGTCGCGGGCACCAATAATCTTCTCCCATTCCTCTGCGTGGTCAATCTGTAACCACCACAGGAATGTACAGGACGATGTGCTTCGTATGGTGGTCAGTCGAGCTATATAATATAGACTGATTTTGGTTGGAAGAACAGTAGAGAAAATTCAAACATATTTCTTTGCGGCTAACATTGATGACGTTTTACTTTATTATTTGTGTTATTTTATAGGTATTGATAATATCTATCAAAAGTGATAGCTTCAGATAACATGACTTTCTTCTTCTTCATCATATTCATCTTCATCATCATCATCATCATCATCATCATCATCATCATCATCATCATCATCATCATCATCATCATCATCATCATCATCATCAAACAACAACAAAAATGTATTCAGCCTGTGGCTGAAATGCCTCCATCTTCCTCTATCCTTCCATCACGCTTCCTCCATTAATTTCTTCCGTTCTTCTCCTCTCACTTGCACACTTTCTGTTATCTGCTCCTCCCGTCCCTTTCTTGACCTCCCTTGTGGTCTTTTTCCTGTATGAATATATTAAAATTGTTTTGTATAATAAGACAGTGTAGTAACACTGTTTTGGTAGGTAACTTTAGTAACTACAAGATACTGTTCTTCCTAACAAAATCAGCGTATAAAACATATTTCCATAATCATGATGTTTTACCTATAAATAACATAAACTTACCTCTTTACCACTTTATCCCGGGATAGGTTCAATTTGTTAAGAACTTCTAACCTCAAAAAAGCCATGTTAAAATACTACAGATGCAGATATAGAAAAGCCCCTCTTTTCCTTAAATTATACATGATTGAAAATATAAACAGATTTTCTGTCTCATGTCATGTTTTTTAATGTATATTATATTCGGTTTTTAAAATAATCCAATTTTTTAACAATAACATTAGGTAACATAGGATAGGAAATATTTGTATATGATGCTTTATTAGAAATGTTTGAGGGATTATAGCCAAATACATTGTAACTTTAACACTTTTTTTATGTAAAAGATTGAAATTTATTTAGTTTTGACAAATCTGATTACAACCTTATATCCATTTAATGTTTCCATCCTTTGGCCTGGGTCAGTTTTTTTATTCGAAACAAATATTTTTCCACTACCAACTGGCTAGGCCTGTCGTAGCTTCATATGCCTTAAACCCTAAATTAAGACTAGGAAAGACACAACATCCAGTCCACGGCCGTCAATTTATCAATGTGCAAGGGTAAGCCAATATTTTCATCATTGATAAACTTTCGGCCATGCTGGGAATCGAACCTGGGACACCTAGCTCAGTAGGCAGACACGCTACCGACTGAGCTAAGGTATCGAACAAAAAAATCTGATTTAATATTTAAATTAGATGAATTAGTTTTAATGTATTCTCTAGCTACACACATATAATCAATACCATAAAATTCCATGTGAAAACAATGCAATGAATTTGATTTTCAGACTCAAAATAATGGTGTTGTGATGGTGAATTTCTACTCTGGATTCGTCTCTTGCAGTGAAGCTAATGCCACCCTTGATATAGTAGTAGGTAAGAGTAAAACATTGTGAGATAAGACTAGTATTTTAAAAATGACTCAAACTAACAACAAAGAACATTTATATCTACAATAATAAAAGGAAGTGTTTGTGTGCGTGTGTGTTGCCCAGCCAAATCTACGGCACACAGAGATCTGAAATTTTTAACATAAGTGGACGGACGGGGGTTTGAATGCACCTCTAAGCCGGATTTTTAAAATTTTTATCTAGCTTTTTAATTAGGCTATTTTTAACAAATTTTTGAATAAAATATTTTTAATTTGGTTTAGAATTACATTTCAGAGATAACTTTTCCATTTGAAATCGGGCACCATGGGGGGTGAGGGGCGCTTATATCATAGTGGGTCACGGGCAACGCCGTGCGGGATTGCTAACATATAATATGTCCTTTGTTGTTGGTATATTGATGTGTGTGTGTGTAATAACTGTTTTAAAATCAGTATAGTCAAAATTACTTATTAACAACTTAATCTAAGGGATAGAGACAATAAGGATAGCTTGAAGAAAATGTATCCACAGTAGCATGGAGGGAGATGGGAAAATCAATTCAAGTGCGGGTTTAAACCTCAAAGGCGACCAAATGCAGTTCAATCGGCTATTACAGTAGGTCTAGTGGTTAGAATTCCTGGCTACAGATCAAGAGGTCCTGGGTTTTATCCACGGCGCTTCCGAAATTTGTCTGTGAAACAGTGGGTCTGGTACAGAGTTAAACTTGGCCTCGTGAGGACAAATAAGGAGCTGCTTAAATAAAGAAGTAGCAACTTTGGTTTATAAAACTGAGATTAATGGCTGGAGGGCTCATTGTGCTGACCACATGACACCCTATATACAAAAATGTTGGCACTATCTTCGCTAACGGCGGCGGCCACTCGGTCGGTATAGCTCGATCATGGTCTCACGCCATGGAGTTTGTAAGAATGGTTACCAGAAATATTAAAAATAAATTTAGATGCGTCTAGAAGGGAAAGATTCAGTTAAATTTTAATAAAATCGATTTGGCATATGAAAAAAATGACCATTTCTAATCATGTAATCATATTAAATTTGAAAATGTAACCAATAATTACTATTAATGCTTTATAATTGTTATGTCATTTTTAACTGAAAATATTGACTTGTGAAACTAAACCTAACCAGGAATTTTTAAAAAAAGCAAAGAATTATCACATAAAATATTTGTTAAAGAAAAAGTTTTTTTATTTCCTATGAGTTGCAATCGAACAAATAAAAATTCTGAGAAAAGTGTCTTAAATATATTTTTTTTTCCCAGATCACATCAACCACATTCGTAACGTAGCTGGGGTAAACCATGTGGGCATTGGGGCTGATTATGATGGTGTGAGCAAGTAAGTGTCCTGATAATTAGACTGCACACATATGAGCCCAAATTTGAACACCTTTGAACAACTGCAATCACATACAGGAAGATTACATGTTTTAAATTAAGTGCATTAAGGCGTGAGCGAGAAAAGACCAATGCTTTTAGCAGTTTTTATATCAAAATACTTTTTTGGCCAAAATAAATCAAATATTTCTTCAGAAGAAACATAATAAAAGAGTTAAATTTTCTTCACATGGTGACCTTAACAGTTCTTGAATATTTGTCCAGGGTGTCATGGAATTTAATGAAAATATTTTCTCTTCATTTAAAAGGTTTCTCATCTAATGCCGCTACGCTCATGATAGATATTCAACAACTGTTGATACCACCATGCGAATAAAATTAAACTTTATGTTTCTAGTGGAGAAATATTTTATTTATTTTGAACGGAAAAAGGTTTTGATATAAAACACCGACCTTTTATTATTTCCCCTACACCCCCCCACCACTGAGCACAAGTAAAATTAAATACAGCAACATTTATTTACTAAAAATTCATTATTTCAAAGCTGCATGGCAACTTCCACAGGAGTAACATGAAATTCTCTTCAGTGATCCCAACTTAGTTGTTGAAAGATGAAAATTTCTCTGGTGGATTAAATAATTCCCTTGAGATGTTATTGTGGCTGCCGTTAGTTGTGCAGTAGTTTAAATATATTTTAGCATTTTAGATTTCATTTCTACAATTCTATCATATTTATTTAACGACACAAACATTTTAGAAAGCTGCTCAATATGGCAACATTTATTTTTAAGAAATAATTATTATGTGGTTAACTCTTTATGCTAGTAAGTAGGTGCTGCCCCTTGAGTTGGTATTCTTTTGTTACATATACATCCGTAAATCTAACACTTTAGTTTGGATTTGAGCATTTCTTTTAACACATTAATATGGTTCTACAGAATGCCAACAGGTCTGGAGAACGTGTCGAAATACCCAGATCTCTTTAACAGACTGGCCAATACAAAGGCAGGGGAACCAACATGGACTGCAGAAGATCTGAAGAAACTCGCAGGGCTGAACTTACTAAGGGTATTCAAAGATGTCGAAAAGGTAATATTTTTTATAATTGTTTAACTCTCAAGTGGCAACATGATGCACAAATTAAGAACCAAACTCAAAATATTTCATCATACAAATTATTGAAAAATATAATAATTAAAGATTATAGTCAAATCCATTCTCAAAATTCAGAGATAAAAATCACTAAATTTCCAAAACTTTTAAAATGAAATTTCTCTTCATTCTTAGTGGTTCATACAATCTTTGTCTATCTTTTATATTAATAATATAAACAGTTTGTTTGTTTATTATTCGATTTGCATGGATATGTATCCAACTAAAAGAAGATAGACTCCCCCTCCCCTATTAGAATGGAACTTTCAAACCCAAACATGAATATACAAGGTGGGGCAGAAACAATTAACTGATTAGTAACTTGAAAATTAACACTTTAATTTAAAAGTAAATATTCACTAGCTAAATAAAAGCAAACTATAAACTACACTTTTTCAATTTCTGAGGATAATGTCTCTCAGGTGAGCTCCATCGGACGTCAGACAAACCTCAGTACGTTGTCCATCACTTTTATCAAGATAGATCGTCTAGTTGTTTCCGACCCACCCTGTAGTAAAGCTTGTCATACTAGTTGTTGAGCCTGTTATCTTTGATTACAGGTAAGAGACTCGTTAGCAGCGAGTGGTGAGCTACCTTACGAGGATCTGCTCCCAGAGACAAGTCTCGGAAACAACACCGAATGCCGCACTGACTTATGAAAGATACAGACAGTGGCAGCACTGTAATACTTATCTTAACGGTACCTCGTGTGACTTCACAAGACACTTGTATATATAGTGACATAACTTGACTCATTATCACACATAAATATACCAAACGTATTATTCCTGATCAAGATCTTAAACACATCGAATTACCTAAAGATAGAATCATCAACTGTTTCCAGCCTGTGTTGCCGGGTCAGTTTATTAAAATGCCTCCATCTTCCTCTATCCTTCCACCATTCTTCCTCCTTTAATTTCTTTCATTCTTATCCTCTCACTTGAACACTTTTTGTTATCTGCTCCTCCCATCTCTTTCTTGGCCTCCCTTACGGTCGTTTTCCTATATATTTCATTTCCAACATTTTCTTTGGCAGCCCTTTTATCCATCCTCATTAAAAAATTGAAAATAGAATGAATTATGTACTTAATATCAAATTTCATGTGTGTTACTTAATTTTAATGACAACGCCCAATGTCTAAAATTATATTTAAAAAAATATGGAAACTGAGAAAAGTATATTTGTATTTAAGAAAACATTTGTGTTTTTAAATATCAAATTTTATTAAAGATGTATTTATATGAAGTTAAAAGTGCGACATGAAACGTTTTATTTAGGTTTACCACACTTGGCTTAAAATAAACGAAGGAAATATTATGACTTTAAATAACTTAAGAACGAATTGTTGTGTATTTTATAGCAGTGATATTTATTTATTAATAAAATAACTAAAATTGTTCACAAGCTTTTCCCCCCATGTCAGTGATTTCAATCTAATAATTTGAGGTTTTTATAAAATGTATTACACAGCTGAAGTTCCTACATTAGAACATGTTTAAAAAATATTTTGGTTTAAGTAAATACTTTTTAATATTATCATTGTTGCTTAATTTAGTGTAAATAAAAAACATTTCACCCAGATATTCTTTACAACCTTCTAATAAAAGAGTGTTTATATTGACAATCGTAGTTCCTATAAACATTTAAAAAAAATGCTCTCAGCAAAATGATTTCTGTAGAAGTAAATTTTTTTTAAGAATTTTAAAAATTAAACTTTTTTCTTTCTTCATTATTTATCATATTTAAAATTGTTTAATACATCATTAGGTATACACACTATTGTATCTGATTTCTTAGGTTTGTTAACGGAAGGCCAGAGTTTATATTCTGACTGGGTGTTTTTGAAGGTTGTTTTTAATAAATAGTTTTTCAATTTATGTTTACATAAAAATATACGAGTATGTTTCCTTTAAATTCTACTTTTCTCACTCCTACCCCAATAGTATAAATATATGAATGTCCTAAACGAAGGACTGATTTTTGTTTTGTTAAAATACAAACAGGTTTTAGATCAATTTTGTCTATATATTCTCATAAATAAACTTATTAAAACAGAGGTTCCCAGCCTGGTGTCCGCAAACCATCTATTGAAGAAGACCAACTTATTGCATCGGTGGTGTCACATTGGATTGTCAGTGTCAGGGAGGGTGGATGTACTGTAAGTTTTTTTTTGGTGAAAATGGTTCCACTCTATTCTTGCATGCAAATGTGAGTACATTTATTCTTAGTATTCTTTAATATTTGCACCACAAATCTCACTAATCGTAAATTTTTCCACACTTCCAAATAAGGATGTGACAATGATGGTATCTGATTTGAATGTTGTGGTTTAGGATGCAACAAATACTTCATTAGTTATAGTAACCTCAGGGAGAATTAGACACAATATTTTTATGGTGAATATCCTTTAAATAATACATTAACCAACCTGCTTCTGTGACTGCATGGTCTAAGGCGCTGCTCTCACAATAGACTAGACTGATAATTACGGCGAGATCGTGGTTCGATCCCAGTCAGATGTACTGAGGGTGGGTTTTTTTCTAAGTGGTTTCCCACACTCTCTCTTCACACAAATGTGGGTATACTTTCTCTAAATTCAACTTTCCTTATCCTTTGTCCATTAACATAATTAATACATAGGCGTATAACCCAAATGGGTGGTAAGACGCGGCACTAAAAAGCCTCAAGAAATCTCTCGTTGACACGATACTTCCTATGAAAATTCCTACAAAATCATGGTTCTACTATAAACAACCTTAGTTTTATAATAAGACACATGAACTATTCATAAAAAAATTAATATTTTCTTAAGAGTTGTGCTACTTTTTATTTACAATTTTTTTGGGCGACATAGAACCTCTTAACATTAAATTATCATGACAACCGTCAAATCCAGATACTGTTTCAAAGAATCTGTGATAAAGTAAAAGTGATACTAAATGATTACAAAATTAAACAAGACCTGTCGAAGAACAAAAACAAACGTTAAAAAATACAGCTCTTCCAATAAAGACTGGACAAATAAATATTAAAAACATTAAGGTACAAACTTTTGCATCATCGTAAGGTAAACTTAAACATTGAAAGGAGGATGGAAGGGCAAGGCCTACACACCAACCAGAAAACTGTAGACCTCAAAAAGTTCACAATTAAAAACACAATAAAACATAATTATAATCATGTTATTTTCGGGGTACAACAGTCCCCTTCTTAAGCAGAAGAGAATAAAACACAGACTTCTATCCTCGTTTCGATGTTTAGTTTAGTACATCCATTTTTTCTTTGATAATATTGTAAATAATAATAAAGGAAAATATAACACACAATACATAAGTTTTGCATTGAAAAGATTAAAACATCTTACACTGTTACCTGTTACCATTGAACAAAGAGGTAAAATCGTCTTTAAAGTGGGGTGGATATGAATGCAAGTTCACTACTGGTATTTTTGCAGTTTTTATACAAAAAAAAACCTATTTGGACTAGATAACATGTCTTCAGTACAAGCGTTTAGTTTAATTTTCTACACATCGTGATATCAACAGTCCTTGAATATAAACAAAATAAACTTTTAAATAAGCGGAAAAGGTCTTGGGCTAATTTTGCGCTACTCATAACAAATACTTAAGAAATTCTTGATATTACATATAATATGTAGAAAATGAAACTTAACGGAAGCTTTAGTTGTTGACCTCAAGTAAAAAATGGATGTTCCTGCCTAATTTCATGAACAAAGTTTTGTTCTATCAAAACTTATTAGAAAGGAATGTGTAATGAACAAAAAATTCTTTAAAGAGGGGGAAAAAAAACACACACAAAAGTGAGGAAAACAAATAACATAAAATAAAGAAAAACTTAACTTTTGAATAAACAGTTTGTCCAAATTAATTAATAATAGCGGCCAAACGAGTGAAATCGTTTGTAAATCAAAGTGGCAAACATAGCTAAACATAACTTAATAACTTAACTGACTTGGAAAATGGAACTAAAAAATATATAATTGTGATTACAATAGAATATCTAAGGTATAACTCTCGTAAGAAAAGGGACTGATGATGACGAATAAATCGAGGTTCGAGTCTCGGTTGGGTGTAATGAGAGTGGTTTTTAATAAATGGTTTTCCACTATCCAGCCTTATGAAAGCGGGTTCATTTCCTCTAAATTCAACCTTATTAATTCCTAACGAATTTGCATTATTAGTACATATGTGTACAACCCAATCAGGTAGTAAGACGAAGTGGTAAAAAAAAGTAGATACTTCTTTTTTTAATCACTGCGTCTTACTACCTGTTCTGGTTATATGTATACGTACTAATTACACTATTCATTAGGGATTAAGAAGGTTGAATTTAGAGTAAGTGTACCCACTTTTGTGTAGAGGGAAAGAGGAAAACCATTTTTGAAATACTACCCTCATTACACCCAACCAGGATTCGAACCCCAATATCTCGTTCATCGGCAGTCTAGTCCAAAACGAGAGTGACACCTTAGACCATGCGGCCACCAAAGCTATTGCTACTGCTCATAATCAATTAACTGATTAATAGTTTTGATAGGAAATTTAATGAAACCAAATTAATGATCAATACTTTGTACAAATTAATATTTTATCATACCATAATCTTTAACTTTTATTTTTTATTCAATTATTTAAAGCAAGGTTCTATTTGGTTTGACAAAATAAAAATAATGAGATGTAAAGATAATTTATTAAAGAAATGTATTTCTTCCCTTATAAAAATATTATGGGAATGATTAGAGGAAAGCGGAAGAGAGGTGATGTTATTCAGAAAGTAAATACAACCTTATGTCATTAAAAATAACTTTCCACAACACAACGTGTAAAAACACTAAGTGTGGCACCCAATTCAAGTAAACACAATGTTCTCTCATGAAGCAACCATTGTTTTATTGTCCTCCAAGTATGTTGCCCTGCCCCCAGTTGTGCCTACCTCCACCTCCACCCCCACCCCCAGCGCCATCATTGGCCGGCCTACGCGCTGTCGGGGGTTGACCAAAGCCGTGAATACCGCCACGCTGGTTAGGGAAATATTTGTACCTAAACACACAATATGATACAAATTAAAACAATTAGGTTTAAATCAGCTCTACACAATGGTAAAACTTTGCAAGTAATGCTTGGAAAAGTACTTAAATGTTCCTTCCTCAGGCTTGATAAGTACTCATTTTCAATACTTTTCAAAATTATGTCCTTTTCCTTCTAAGCCTATAGCGTGCTTGTGTAAGGAACTGACTGGATACAAGGGAATATTTTAGTTGATAATATATTCTTGAAACAAAGTCCTAATAGCTCACTTTGCATTCACTTTTTTTTAAATTTGAATGTGTAATATTGTATGCCGTCCTTTTCCCCATGAGGATCAAAAGGAGGCTACTAATATAAATAATAGGAGTGTAGGAAGCTATGAAAACTTGGACTTCGCTTTGAAGTTTGAATATTTGTACGCTACCAATTCAATTCACAATAAAATTCTGACTTACAAATAAGCCATATATTATGTTCAACCAGGTGATATTATTGCCATATTTTCAGCCTTCCTCGCCCTATAGATATTAAGGGGGGTGAAGGCGGTAGCACTTTGATGAATAGATCACACTTTTACATACAATTTTAGTCATTCTGTGCGCTGTTATGAACTTTATCGATTTTCACTCGACCAAAATCTCCGGTATTGAGTGTAAAATAACTTAAGTTGTCAGCTTAGCTCGAGGTATATTGAACATTTTTGTAACAAAACATTTTGTAAGCTATGCCAAGGTGATATGAATACCCCCAATGAAATTATTTTTTTTTCTCAACAAAAACATTTCAGTAAAGTATTCTAAAATCAACTCGGCTTAGGAAATATTTCATAAATTTGATTCGGCTTCGAATTGAATTGAAAAGTTAGACTTTGCACACCTTTGAACAAATCACAACTCTACATTTTAGATTCACCATAGAGATCCAACCCAAATAAACAATGTTAGATGTACTTACAGTATAGAGGGTGTTGTTAAAAGAACGGGTCCACCCAATTCTTGTGGATATTTAAACATTAAAAAGAAGTAGAGATGTCCAACCATAATTCCAACAAGTTCCATCATGCCTCTGGAAATAAGATACATATATTATATTTATTGAAAAATATGATAAATTATTGTTAAGGTAGTCAATAATAGTAAAACAAATTACTGCCTAATGGCTTTGAAATGTTTAAGAGCGCACACCACATGCCAAATCAACTCTGTGATACAGTCGGGTAGAAATCGTAAATTTACACCAACACTATTGCATGTGGATCATTTCTGATTAAACATTAATGGAGATTAAGAGTTAATACAGAACATCGTTGAAATATTAAATGATATTTGGATAAAAAAAACTGCATTGAGACACATTCAAAATGTACATAACATAAAGAAAGATATTATATGGAAATATATGCTTCTTGAAGAATTTGAAATTTATTCTAATATCTTTATTTGTGTTTTACATGGGTCTCTTCATGCGAAAAAAGAATATTTCCAAAAATTCAAACATTGTGTTACTGTGGAAGTTTGAAGAAGTGGGAAGTGTAAAAAGTGTAAGAAGAAATTAACTTCTTTCACTATCAATTACTGTACATTATTGTAACTTAAATTGTTTCTATTGTCAATAGGTAGAGTATGGTATATAGCAAGCTGATTTGTTGTTTGAGTTTATAATGAATATACATTTTTTTCTTTAGCACCTGTCCGGGTTACATGCTTTTGTACTAATCATACTAATGTGTTAAGGATGAAGAAGGTTGGATTTTGAGGAAATTTACCCACGTATGCGCAGAAGTTGAGTTTAAAATCCACCTGGCTGGAATTCTAACCCCAATCTTCCCTTCATCGGCAGTCAATTCTATTGTGCGAGTGATGCCTTAGAACATTTGGCCACCGAAGCAGGTTTAAAATTAATAGTATAAGCATATTTTATTATGAAATGAATAATACTTTGTGAAAATTTGCATCCTCTATGGATCATGGAAAATCAAACAAAACAATAATATGCTTTTCCTGATTAAGAAAAATAAAATTTAAGAGTCATTTTGACAGCAATTGTGATTTATGGGATAAATCGGTAAGTTTTATTGCAAAAGAAATTATAGCTTTGAGGAATTGTATTACTATGTAGTTTTGGAAAAAACAAACTTGCCATGGATTCACTAGTCTGGTTTTATAGTGGTACAAGCATGATGTAAATTTTGCAGCATGTGGAGCTTGTTCAAATATTAATTATATTTTCAAGTCAACTAAACACTGTATTTTGTTTAAGCGATTACACAAGAGAAGTAAATTGTAGAGGCATACCAGGGTTGATATAATTCATAGATTTTGAAATACCAGAGTTTTTTTTCCAGGTTTTCAAGACTAAAAATACTTATTTTTCAATATTTTATACACAAAACCATAAAATTGTTAGATTTACAAATTAAAGGTAATATCTCCTGTGAAATCAATTAAATGTTGACTCAATTCAACAGCCATTATGTATTTGAATGGGTATTCTATATCTATTTTATGTGTGGTATTTATAAACTTGTTTTTAGATTTAAAAAACTGTAGCCTACATATTAATCAAAAGTGAGGAAATTGAGGACAAAAACTTGAACCCTTTAAAAAAAAAATATATTAACATAATTTTTAATGTGTGGGGAAACAAAGGGATTCTTGGATCCATCAATAATGAAAGTATTATATATTATAAAAATAAAACTGTTTCGAAAAACCAGAGGATTTTTGGTACACTTTCATTATTCGAAAAAATTAGAACAGACTTAAAGGTATTTAAGGAATACATTCCAAACTGATTGTGATGTCGATTCCATCCCACCAAGGGGCTATCCGGTACCGAGCATATAAGATAGTGACTTTTCACTACGGCTCACCCAAGGCCAAACGGCGCAACACCTGGTGAACACGGAGGGAAAAAGAGAGTCCTATAACCTTGCGTGTGGTCGTACTCAAACGCTATACACTCACCCTCCTGATATGACGAGGTTAAATGCAAGCAGCACCCAAGGTAGATACATGGCCTTGAATTGTGTGCCAAACCAGAAGTTGACGATCATGTCTTTATTGAGTTGGCACCACACATACAGTACACTGAGCACCATGGGGTCCATCAGGAGCTGTCGGCATATAGCAGTGGAAAGAACGTTACTATCGGTAATTTAAGTTTGGGTCATACATGGAAAACATAACACTGTTGAAATGGGGTGAGGGGGGAGCTCTAATGTCTACATGGTGTTACATGGGTGGGGGAGGTTCAAAAAGGAGATAAGAAAAAAGTGTTATTTGGGTTATGGATTATCCCTAATCAAGAGAGTTTTGCTTAGTGAGCTTACTTCTAACAAATTTATTCTCAACCTCCTCACCCCCTTGGATATTAAAAATAAAACTTAAAACCCTAAAATATGACTGTATTTCTATAATTGAGATTTTTAAATTTCTCTAAAAATCTAATAAAGATTAAATTTTAGCAAAAGTCGCGCGGAACTTACCATAATGTCACCCAAGAGCGCCACGATGACACAACATACCCAGTTGAACAGAAGCATGAAGAAATAATCTGCAGGCCGACCATCAAAAATACCTGCAGAATATTAACACAAATCATGTCGCATAATTTACCAAATCATAACAGACTTACCAAAANAACAAAAAACAAGTCACATAATTAACAAAATCAAAACAAACTTACCAAAAAAAAAAAAAAATTCATGCGAATTAACAACTTAAACATCGAAAATGTATTAAATGAAATTTAATATTCACTACACTAAACTATTTCATTCCCCATTAGTATTTGAAAAATAAATTACCTACAGTAAAATGGTGTAAGGCCAATCCCCTGTAGTCTGAAATTCTGGGTAATATGAACACAATTTTCGGAAAATTCGGGGTAAAATCAAGTTATCTCAAATTAAATGTGTTTTATTGATAGCAAACTAAGTTAAAAAAGGTTTGTAGAAGAACCCGCCTCGGGGGCGTAGTTAGCTACCACACTAGTTTCGTGTTGAGCTAGACTGCCGAGGACAGGGAGATCGAGGATCGAATCTCAGTCAGGTGAACTTGGGGTGGTTTTTCCTAAATGGTTTTCCAATCTCTCTCCCCACATAAATGCGGGTTCACTTCCTCTAAATTTAATCTTACCAATTCGTAACCAATTAGATTAATTAGTACTGAAATGTATAACCCAGACGGGTAGTAAGACGCGGTGCTAAATGAATAAATAAAATAAAAAATAAATGTAGGAGAGTAGTTTTAAGTTAAAGATTTACATGTTTTAGTCAACACAATGTGCTTATACGCAAATGAATGTAAATTTAATATAACTCGTTTAACTGTAAATTAAAATCTGTGGAAAATACTCTGTGTCCCCGCCAACCCTTCTGTATTTTTGTTAATCCGAACAAACTTCGGTCCCAATTATTTTTGATCAACACGTTTCTATTTGATAAAGTATGCTTTCCCAAAGTATCTCCAACTAAACCTACCTGTTTCCAGTCTCAAAGAGTAGTTGTAGAGGAAGTAACAGTTTATGAGGAAATGAAAACCAGTAGAGGGAGAAAGTGGATAGAAGAACACCGCTGTGACTGGCCGCCATAGCTAGAATATCAAAAACATATATTTCTGAAAAATAGACACCTTTAAAGTTATTATGAATGAGAGAAAATGTTTGTGGGAAGTGTTTACAAAAGTAAAGCCAATAAGTTACTACCGATTATTCGCAAAGCACTTTTAACAAGATAAATCCAAATATAATAACAATAAGGCAATATTAAAAATGGAATATAGTAACTTCTAAAGAATATTACTTGTACAAAACGCTGAGTGACATACATTTATAGAGAGCTCGTGAAATTGGAACACTTCTAATTCAAAATGTCAATCATCGGATTATGTTAAAATCAGTTCAGAATAGAAAAGTTTCTTGCCATAATCCCTGTATTAGTCAAAATTGATATTAAAAATTGTTTAAATCTTTATTGGTGAAACAAAACTCACTAGCATATTAAAAGAAAGCCTTGGATTTTTTTTTTTTGTTTACCTACTTTTCAGTAGTTTTCAATAATGTCATCAAGGGAAAGGTTGAGGGGAAAGAGGAGCTTATGAAAAAGGAGGATTAAAAAATATTTGATGACATTCTAGGAGCTGAAGAGGAGGCAAAGGACGGAGCGCAATGGCTGTCTAAGTTCAATGACAGACTGGATCTGTCTTAAGACAAAATACATAATAATAATGAAATGATAATGATAATGACGTCAATAATGAAAATAATAATGAAAGTACTAATTTTTGTTGTCTAGTTTGTTGCGAGTTTTCTAGACTATCGAAACCCAAACTATTTTCCCTAGCATTAAACAAAGTAGTTCACCGTGTAATGATATGGTTACTCAACATTTACATGTAGAGTTAAGCTATATGATACCATTTTTGTAGAAACATAACAAAAGAGCATAATGATTCCATGAACAGCTGATAACTATTTAACCACAACCCCACAATAGGTGTGTGAAGCTTCGAAATGTCAAAGAAGAAATTTAAATCTCTTTTGCTTCAACTTCGAAACCATTAGAGCCTTCACATCTTTGAAATAGTCCGAAGAAAGACAAAAACTTAAATATAAAATTATGAGTGGATTTAAGATTTATCACTAAATATTACATATATTTCAACATATGATAATGTTTAGAACAGCTACTAAACAGTATTTTAACACCGACAAATGATTAAGGTGAATGGCATAAATAACGTAAGAATAGATAAATTCAAATATGGCAGCATAAAATAATAATTAGAGTGTGGTTATTTTCCTCTCTCTCTAAAACTATTTCTTTATCTAGATGCACTTGATAAAGAATTTAAAGAATCTACTTTGGTGGCCGCATGGTATAAAGCGTTACTCTAGCAGTAAACTAGACCACGGAACTCTTAATTATACATCGCAAAACTCCATCTGGGAAACGCTGGACTTGACTGTCGCTGACAGAGAAATCGTGATTTGAATATTGATTGGGTTTATACAGTAGCCCCATGGCTTCTTTGGTGCTGACTGACAGCTCACAGCTGACGGTTTTGAAAAGTTACCAGACCAAATTATGTATCCCTACGCCGAACCATATGATCTGCAAAAAAACATGTGTTTAGCAGCTGTCAAATTTAGGTATATACCTAAATGTTGACTGTCAGAAGTCAGCTGTGAGCTGTCAGTCAACACCAAAGAAGCCATGGGGCTACTGTACTAAGGGTGGTTTCCTTAAATATGGACACAGTTCCTCTAAATTCAACCTTTCTCATCCCTAAAACATTAACTTAATTAGTATAAGAGTTTAACCTGAAGACCCACTTCGGTGGCCGCATGGTTTAAGGAGCTACTCTCGTGTTAGAATAACTGCCAATGACGATGAGATCAAAGTTCTAACCTCGGTCGGGTGTAATGAAGGTGATTTATCCAGAATGGTTTGCCCTTCTCCCCCCCTCCCCCATGCAAGTGAGGGTACACTTCCTCTAAATATGTATCCTTCCTAATCCCTAAAACCGTTAAAAGTCATTAGTACATAAGTGTACAACCCAAAAGGGTAGTAAGATGTGCTAATAGAAGTGTATAACCTTAACAGGAGTTAAGATGCAATGCGATTGGGTTTTTTTAATAAAAATTTAAGTGACAACAAAAACCTTCTATTCAAATTTAGCTTAAATTTTGCTTCAAGTGTTTCAAGTTACGCTTTCTTTAAAAAACGAACTTCCCACACTTCTATCTATAAACATAGCGTACCCTTAACTCTAAGACACAAGTCAATTTATATTTTATTCACCATCATTAACATACCTGGAACCCTTTGATGAACGGTTCATATTGTAGTATGAGATACTTTGCACTAAGCAGACCAAATCTCCCGAGAAGAGAAAAGGCAGCTGTGAGGCCAAGCCAATAACGGGTGAAGACTGGCAGGTTCTTGAACCATTGGGCTATGTCACTCATTTTAACTCACCCCTGAAACGGGAGTTATGTCTAGTTAGTGTGGTTGAATGTCAGAAAGGGATATTAAAATGGAAATTACACATAGGTTGCAATGTTTCTGACCTTTTAATTGAAAGTAAATAATTATAAACTATAAATATATAATACTGACAGTCTGACTGATCGTGTAGGGGCAATACTGATGGATGGACTTACGAAAATAATGATGTGATGCAAATTTTCAGATCACATCAGTATAGGTGGTGGGAGAAAGTGACAGTATTACTGAATGTGTGTGTGCACTAGTCAGTATTTCCATCAGTCCCAGTAATAAACATAGCATAAGACTTTTTCTTACTATCATTGTTGTTGCACATTCTGTGTTGGGGCTGAGACTGATAAAAATAATGACACCAAGAGTGACCGTGTAAGATACAGCCAGAGTTAAATTTTTTGTTAACATTTATTATGGGCTACATTAATTGATATTTTTATGTGAGGCTTGACACTCACCATATTATATAGTTTGATCAATAATATTAGGGTTTATGAACGATAAGACTTAATTCTGTTTTGTGCGACAGTACACAAGGAAAGTGGAGTGAAGACATTAATAATCTGTAGGCCCATCAATTTTTACGTTTTGCATTATATCATGTACAAACAACAAAAATGGTAATGTAGTTAATGAATGATGAAATGTTTTGAAATTGAAAATAGCAGAAGATATTAATAGAGTAATTAAAAAGTTATAATTAAATTAATAATAAACTAATTTTCTTACCAATTATTATATTATTTTGTAGTGAAAAATTCAGACTCTTCCTAGGTAAAAAAAAACAACATAATTAAACCCTACTATATCAATGTATGATAGTGGCGTAGGATTAAAATTATAAATATACGTCAAAATATTATTCCAGCGGATTGGGACACGTGTCCTTTATGATTTTTTTTTTTGCTTAGTAATCCTACATGAGAAACATTTTAGATCAGGCCATTTTAATAATATAATGTTGGTCATGACCAAGGTCTAAGATATACGGATCTAGCTAATCTTCAGTTTCAGTTAACTGATATTGAATCCAAAGAGCGCTAGTATCTTATCATACTAGCTTTGTGCACAATTCAAATATTGTTGAGAAGTTGGAACTACAAAGTTTTAATTTTATTGTTTTAACTAATATTAGGACCAGAGAAAATAATTATTACTAACACACACATCATTTACAATATTTGTTTGTTAATGAGTGTAACCTTTAAAGTTGTTTGTGTGATCTCACAGCCTCAATTAGAAGGCGTGTTTGTGTAATATTGTATGTTATGAGTTACGAGTAACAAAACGAACGTTGCGAGGCTGTTATGAATATTTTATAAACTAATAAAGTTAAACTAGAGGAACTGACCACTAAAATGTTGTCAGCATTCCTTAGCAAGAAACCAGGCTGGATGCCCGGTTAAAAGGGAGTGAGGAGGATTGAGACCCTTGTGGCTGACTACAGAACATCGAAGGCTAGGGGGCACTGAAGTCAGGCGGGGGTCCCGGATTAAAACCCCAATAACGCCACCGAGGCAGGTAATGAAAAATGTTGAATTTAGAGGAAGTACACCAGCATTTGCATGGAGGGCAGTTGAAGAACTGATTAGGAAAAACAACCCACAGTTCAGACTGAGATTAAAATCCCAGTCTCCCCATTAACGGCAGACCAGTCTAGTGCGCGTGAGATGCCTTATACTAGGCATGTACAACCTGTGGCCCAGCTGTGTGATGAGAAATTAATGATTAATATCTTTGTACATAATAAAGGCTTTGTGACCAAACTTTCAAATATAAACAAGGTCAAATTACATGGTGATGTCTCTTGGAAATCGAAAATATGATTTATAGCAGTTTTAAATGATGTGATTGTATCAATTATATATCGTACAAATACCACCAGCCATATTATTTGGGATTGTAACTATAATTCTATCAGAATTCTTTTTAAAAAATCATTTACATTATTTAACTATTGCAATCTATGTTAACTTAGACGATTCCTTACACCAGGCCGGGAGAGCGCAGCACCTTCGCTTATTTTCATAAAACGTAGCCGTTTCTCCAGTAATAGTTTAATAAAGTATTTGCTATTACTTTAGAATCGGAATGTTTTCTTTTACGTAAAGGTATCTATACCCAAATGGGATGAAATAATCTCAATTCAGAAATGTAAACTTAAAAATAAAAATTAATATAAAGCTACATGTTTGCACCATTATAACTATGCGGCAAATAAACAAATATGTACTCTAACCATTAGTTGAAGACAAAACTGATGATTATGTTTTTTTCAATTGCAATAGATAAATACTTGTTTTTACTATGAAACACATTGGTAGCCTCTGAAAGGCATCCTACGCTTCTCTGAAACTTTTTTTCTTTTTGTGTACGTCCGTGCTATCTTGAGATACTCTGAGTCTTTGTCGTAGAAAAGTCTCTTTACTGATCTTTGATATTCATGGTTTTAATTTCGTGAATAAATCGATCAGTGGTTTAAATTTATTAAAAATGGCCGCTATTCCGTTTACTTTAGTTTCACATTCTAAAAAAGTTTGTAGTTTATACAAGCGATCTCTGAGAAATTTGGAATCATATTGTGGAGATAGGTAAGATTAATAAAGAAATAACTGAACTAAGAGTTTTACCAAATATAAATTCTTCTTCTGAATTTTGGGCTCGTTCTGTAATAAACCGTCTGTATTAACTCTTTATTTAGTTTTAATATTTTGAGACCAAACCATAAGCCTTAAGCTTCGTCTAGAGAGTCTATAAGCTCCGCATCCGTATAGTACTTAGTAATGGAGATTGCATCTTCACAGTTTGTATTAGCCTATTAATCTCGTGACCATGCCAACCGATGAAATAGGTAGTCGTAGACTACGGCCAATTAAACTCTTCGAAAAAAAATTGTCTGGAGCTAGGTGCAAGCAGACGTGGGCTGTATCCGAATAGTCTACTTATGTGGCATTGCCTTGACTCGTGCCCTTGATAGCTGCATTGGCAATCACGTGACCAAGTGTAGATCTGTCCGAATAGTCACGAAGGATACCTATGCAGTCTTCTCAAGCCCTGCTCGAGGTCTTGGTCACCATTGATATGATACGAAGGCTACCAGCCATGCTCTGTTCTTATGGTGTCGGTTGCAGTGTTTGACTTACAATTGTTTTAGTATTGTCGTTTCGTCTGCTAGAGCACTGACTTACGTTTTCCACCATTTTAAATAAGGTTGTTGCCGTTCGAATAGTTTGATGCAGTCTTCACTTTGAACAGTATGAGAAGTGTAAAATCATCAAGACTGCATCAAGTCTAAAACTCAAAGAGTCCAACTAGGGAGCTTTGGACTATTCGGATACAGCTGTGATCTGTGCGACCGAGGTTATAAGCAATACTAATGAGAAGTTTAACCAAAGTGATGCCATTTTTTCTGAGAATTTGATATTTCTCAAATACTAGGTTTCCCGACATTTTTAAATTTCAGAAACATATTTCTGGAATAGCTTCGTTCGTAAAACTCGCTGCAATTAGTGAGCAATTTAAAAAAAATGGCATTGTCTTTTTTCATCAAAATTAATAACTTATCTCTAAATATTTTATTGGCTACAGCCGTGACACGATTTGTCCAACTATTATATAACCAATGCATTGCGATGCTAGTTTTAGCACCAATAGACTTATTTTATTTTAAAACTGACCAAGCAAATGTGCTTCTATATTTTCTGTGTCAGGAGAATGTTTCGATACCACGCAGTGCTGCATCGCGCTAGGTTTGAAGAGCACCGCAATGTGAAAGATATGAGAGTGGCAAAAGATTTATTGGCGAAGGGAGAAGAGGAATTATTTTTAACACAGCACTACCAGCCTATGAAATGTAAGTGACCAATCTATTTAAATGCAAGTGAGAAAACTATTAACCCATTCCTTGGCGCGGGCGTTGAACAACGTCTTTGTTTTACAAAATGTTCCCTGGCATGGGTGTGAATCGACGTTTCATTGTAATAAGTTATTGGACCACTGTACTTTTAACCAGTTTGAATACTTAATATTAAAGCTAATAGATGGGGTTACCAGGTCAATGATATACAATGACCACGAATAAACCAATTAATGAGAAAATAAGTGATTAGTGAAAATATGTGTCGGATAAGAGTATACAAGAAGAAAAATGGGTTCTGGACCTGCGTAGATTGTTGTGCTAAACACGCCCCAGGGAATGGGTTAAGCTTCACAGTTTTAATTATGATATTGTCTACTCACTTTTATAGACTGTACAATTTATATAGTCTTGTTTGGTATTCCTTCTTGCCATAAATGTCATCATGGTTATCTAAATTATACTGAAAATACTTTGTAGATAACTTGCTTAGGAAGTATTGTACATAGTAGAAACACGCTCTTGAAAACAGTTATTGCATGACAGTTTGGATCCCATAGGGTTAAATGATGCCAACTGCACCAATAGCACTACAAACAGTTTTTCCTGCATTTAAGGTGGTATGGAAAGAGGTGCGAGGAAATACCAATGTTTTTGCAGTTTTTATTTTAAAACAATTTTTTGGCCAAAATAAACAAAATATTGCTCCAGTAGAAACATAGAGTTTAATTTTCTTCACATGTTACTATCAACAGTTGTTGAATATCTGTCATTGCTATCAACAGTTGTTGAATATCTGTCATTGCTATCAACAGTTGTTGAATATCTGTCATGTGCATTGCGGCATTAGATGACAAACTTTTTAAATGAAGAGAAAAAGTTGTCATTAAATTACAGAACACCCTTGACAGATATTCAAGAAATTTTGAGGTCAGCATATGGAGAAAATTAAATTCTATGCTTGTACTGCAGTAATATTTTATTTATTTCGACCAAAGAAAGTTTTGCCATAAAAACCGCAAAAACACTGGCCTTTTATCGCGTACCCTTACACCTCCTTAAGTGATCATTCGTGAAGTTTTTTTTTTAGGTTAGCTGTAATTCTATTCAATAAAAAGTTCATTTAAGTGTGAATTTACCTCACCTGACAAAAATATGTCCGCTAACTAAGATTCTTGCAGCATTAGGTCCAACCTCTGTTGACTTAAGTGCATACGATTCACCTTATCACGCTCATTCAGCTCTTGAAACTATTAAGATAGTTAGTTTTCTACTTCACTGAAATTACCTTTGTTTCACCCATTTGTTTTGTTACGAATCCAAACAAATAAAAAAAAACTCTGATTTCTCTGTTCCAAGTAGACACCCAGGTTCATCAACATGCAAACAGGTAATTTCCTGCTCCTCATCTCTTTCAGCCTTATTTTTTAAAGGTGTATGTGTACAAACTACAATTAATCAAAGGAAAAATGGTGCTAAATGGCTGTATTGAATTAAACATCGAAAGAAGGATAGAAGGGCAATGGCTACACATCAGAAAGTTGTAAACCTCAAAGTTAACAATTAAAACACAACAAAACACATATGCTAGTTATATAATTTTTGGGGTACATCAGTTCCCTTCTTCAGCAGAAAAGAGTAAAACACAGACTGGACTAAAGGTTCAGCCAGACTGACAAGCGTGCCAGTGAGCGCGCAAGCGATTTGAGTGGCCAGACTGGTGAGTGTGCGAGCGAGCGCGTGATTAGCAGATAGCTCTCGATAGTTGTTGACGAGGAGGCTCCGAATCTTGGCTCAGTGAACTGAGGGTGGTTTTAACAAGTGATTTATTGTTGTGGTTTTCTCCTCCTCTCTCCACACTAATGGTGATTCTTATTTGTAAAGACCTACTTTGATAATATTGAAGTATTTTAACATATAAGTTTTACATATATATATATATACATATAAGTTTGGTTTATGATCTTACCAATTAAATTAGGCCGTTAGTAGCAAGTGTGCTAAACCTATAGATAATAATAAAAATGTCAAAATGAGAAGTTTTCCTAGCACTCAATGAACCAACATACAATAATATTACCTAGCGCCTGTAAACTAGACTCTACCGGCTCTCATTACAACCAATGTGTTCTATTTTATATTTTAGTCGCTCGTGCACTTGCTCAGTCTGGCCGCCCCCTTACGCATCATGATTAGATGTTGATCATGGTCACTTAGATTCTGTTGTTGCCTGTTCAAACTCGTGTATTTACTCTTGGTAGAGGGATAGTGAAAAACCACCCCCAGTTCACCAGACCAAAATTTGAACCTTAATCTCCCTGTCTCTCGGCAGTCTAGATCAAGCAAGGTGTTATTGTTATGCCTTCAAATCCACCTTTCACTCTAAGCCGTTTGCTCTTTAGGGGTCAATTAGTAAGCTCAATCCTAACCACCCTGTGTTGTTCATGCCTAAACAAACTACTCATCATAAATATCATGACTCGCACCCAATGCACCAACTTCCCGGTAATTTTCTCTCTCGTGTTTATTACAGGTTGCCAAACATTGATTGTTATGTTTCAGTCGCAAGGTCCCCTGGTGGTTCGGCGTACCAGCGGGTGGTGGAACATCCTGATTGGGTGTTGGACTATTGGCACCCCTTGGAGAAAGCTCGCTACCCTGAATATTTTGCTCGCCGAGAAATTCGCAAGAAGCAGTTTGTTGAGATGTGGGAGAAACAGTATGGAAAGCCAAAATCAGACGCTACTCAACATTAATTTTGAGACACTTTATGAGTAAGAAATATACATATTAGAATTTTATGGGTTTACACATAGTCTCGTAATACTGTATTTGATTTCTGTAAAAATAAAGTAGGCTAATACATAATGTCAGACTTATGTTTAGTTAAGGGTTCTTAAATGTTCCTACTGGCCCAATCTAAAATCTACACTGCAAAATTGTATTTATCTATTCAATATCGATAAAATACACAATTTCCCTCTGTATTTGTGTATCGAGTCTAATCCTAATAGTATGTGACTGTGCATTTAGGATAATGTACGGCTACCTAGTGATGAAACATAATTTTCCGATTGCCTCTATAATTACAAGTGAATATTTAAAGCTAGATAAAATGATTCGGTGAAGATGAAATAAAATGTTTAATTTAACATACAAACTATTTTTGAACATTTATTTCCCTTTTCATTTGTCATTTGAATATTTATTTACTGTGAGAGCAGGTGCTTCAATTAGGAAGTGTTAAAAAATTAAATCTAAATAATTTACTTGGAAAATGGTTGATGCAATATACCCTGAGATTTATTGTACATAATTATATATTATTTGTCGCTGGCATTGAAATGAAAATCGTGTTAATAAATAAGCATTTTTATTTCACACTATCCTCAACCTAAACTTTTGTCAATATTCAAATAAATAAATCTATTAGTATATTGAACACTACAACATTTTGAAAAGTGCAAAGAGCTATATATCATCAACTGTTTCCAGTTTGTGGCCAGGTGAATTTAGTATAATGCCTCCATCTTCCTCTGTCCTTCCACCATTCTTCTTCCTACTCTCTCTTCCACTCTGCTCCTCTCACTTGCACACTTGCTGCTATCTGTTCCTCCTCCATCTCTTTCTTGGTCTTTTTCCTACATACTTCATATTCATTAATCTTCTTGATATCCTCTCCCCTTCCATCCTCCTTACATGCCCATACCATCTCATCCTAGCTACCTCTACTATCTCATGTACTCCAACATCCTCATTACATGCCCATACCATCTCAGTCTTGCTTCCTCTACTATCTCATGTACTCCAAACATCCTCATTACATGTCCATACCATCTCATCCTAGCTTCCTCTACTATCTCCTGTACCCCAACTCTAGCTTTACATTCTTGAATTAAAATAGGTAGAGATGTTTTGAATCTACTATTTTATAAAATGAGAATCTTAGAAAACCTGATTAACCCAAGAGATAAACTTACTTAATTATATCTCAAGTTGCCTAATGACCTGGGAATGTATAAGAGAATGTAAAAAAAAACCGCACTGTACAATAATGTAAAATAAGTGCTATGAAGGAAGCCAACCTGAAAGTTCTATAACATAGCTTTCTTTGTGTTTTAAATGTCTCTTCATATGAAAAAGGAATATTTCTGAAAAGTCAAACAATATTGAAGTGTAAAAAGTGTGATAAGAAATGAAGAGAAAAGTGTGTTTGTTCTTATCCAGGCCTAATCTAAATATCCTTTCAGGTTGGCTTCCTTCACTATCAACTACTTCACATTATTGTACAGTGTTTCTACACTGTCTTGTTATACATATTCAAAATAAATACAAATTGTAACTGAATGTTGACATTCACTAAAACATTCATTTAATTAATACATTAATGGTATAAGGTTTGGTTAAGTTTGTCATATAATTATTTAGGGCTAAGGCCCAAATGTAAGAAAGAACTTGAGAATTTGCGAAACAGAAGGCGGAGTAAAGGCGAAGTTGAGTTTATTTATTTTTCTGCAAATCCAACTCGGCTACAACTTTTTTTTTTCCACCCGCTTCGGTGGCCGCATGGTCTAAGGCGTCACTATAACCATAGACTAGACTGCTGATGATGGAGATTAGGGTGTGAATCCTGGTCAGGTGTACTGACAGTTTTTACTCTCCCTTCATGCAAATGAGGGTTCACATTTTCTAAATTCTACCTTTATCCCTAATACATCAGCATAATTAGGCCATAGAAGCTTATAACCTGAGTGGGTAGTAATATGCGGTGATAAAAAATAAACAACTGTCTCACTCCACCCCATTCTTGCGTATGTGCATAAGTAACTAATAGCTGTATTAAAGCTGTAAAACAAATTCTAATTCAAAATTTGAAAAAAAAAGCAAGTCTTATACTTTTAAATAATTTAAGGGTCCTTCCTATCTTTATAGATATCCTAAAGACTCAATCAAGTATCTACCAAATGATCAGTTGATGTTTGAAAATCATGTAAATACATTGCAAAATGTGAAAGTTAAAAGAGCTAACCTGAAAAGTTTTCGGTTAGATAGAAACAAGTAATTAACAAGATATTTACAAAAACGAATAATTGACTACCCGTATAACTTCGATTCTAAGATACACTTTATATGCAATTTAAACATCTATCAAAACAGGGGGCGTCTTAGTATCGCAGTTCCTTTCGATTTTTCCTGTGCTTTGCACACGGCACCACATGTCTTATTTTTAACCTGAATCCACCTCCATGTTTGGCCATTTAAGGATTACTTGAGAAAGGAATAGGAATCCTGGCTGTTGACTGACAACCTTCCGCTGACACCGTCAGGAAAAATTAAGAAAGTGCCAGCGTCAAAATTGGTATCAACAGCTTGGAAGCTAATCCCAGAATTAATAGTATCACCAATGCTCTCGAGAACTCAGTATTATGGGAAAATGGAGATAAAGACGGCTCAGAAGAATCATACTCTGAAGATGAAGTAGAGACTGATAATGATTCAGATACAGATATCGACGACTCAGAAGAATCAGACATATTAAGAAGGGAGTGAAACCACCTACTGATAAATAAGCTACTGCCTGTATTGTGTTAGTAAATTAAATTCTGTAGTAAAAATATTTCTTAGATAAGAGATAGCTTTTTTTTTCCGTTGGTGGTACTAAACAATTAAGGTTATTCTTACAATCGATGGCGTCTTAGAATCGAAGGTACACGATAGTTACTTAGAAATGTAAATAACATGATATTGATTGGGAATATAAAAAAAACTTATTTCTTCATACTTTCTTTATTTTTCACAGAGCATTTTAAATATTAATATATTTTTAATGTAAAGACACCCCTAAAGGTATGTTCGAAACAAAGCATTGATGTAAATTAAGTTTTCTCCAATCTCATATTCACTGCAGGAACACACACCTTTCACCAGATAATATTTCAAACAAAAACAAATCAAGATGCTATTTATTCTCTTTTCATCATCATCATATAAATTATATTATACATATATACAAATAATAGTTTGTACATAATTTATCAACATACACTATAAATTAAATAACACTGCGCTCAAACTAGATTTAATTTAAAAGTGTTTTTAAAAAAGGGTTAGTGTAATGGTTTACACTGCTGATTTTTGGGTTTCCCCAATGTGATTATTACATTCTCTCTCTGAACTAGTACATTTCCTTTTAAATGTCCTTTTAACCCGCTTTGGTTGCCGTATAGTCTTAAGGCGCTACTCTCGTAATAGACTAGACTGCCTATGACGGGGAGATCGAGGTTCGAATCTCGATCGGGTGTAACGAAGGCGGTTTCTCCAAAATGGCTTTACACACTCCAAGCAAATCCGGACACACTTCCTCTAAATATAACCTGCTATAAACGTTACATATGGACAAGGGAATCGAAGCTAGGACCGTTGGCTTAGCATGCCAATGCTCTACCACTGAGCTATACTGATACCAAATAAAATAATTTGTGAAACTTCGACTTCAAATACTAAACTTCATTGGTGCTTTTATGTAAATTATAAATTAATGTTCACAAAATAAAAATATGCAGTAATTGAATTACATATTGTGATAATACATTTATTCATCTTAAGCTGAACTATATTTTAAACTTTGAGCAATAAAACATTTTATAAATTATATTTAGTGTCCAAGTTATATAAATATACACAGTATTATGATTGTTTTCAATATACATTAATCCTAATTATATTTACTGGCTGGGATTCAAGCCCTGCATATGATAAGTTCTGAATCACTCATACTATGCCTGCTTTAGCGCCAAATGAAGAAAAACATGCCAAATTAGGGTTTGAAGTGAGCTTTATCAGAGGTTAATGGTTAACTTCTGAAGGTTAACAATTTTGACCATAGTCATACATGTTTCCAAAAATCTTGGCTACAAGGTGAACCATAATCTAGAGAAATTAAAGTTCCTTAAGATATTTGATAAAGGTATGTAGAAAACCGACGAGGAAAATCGGAACAGGAAACCTGGAGACTGAAGTAGAAGACGAGGTAAAGGAAGATGTAAAAAGACTCATCATTTTAAAGAATGAAGTGGAGAGAGCCATAAAGGACATGCAAGAAGGAAAAATAGTAGAGATGATGACAAACCAGCTGACCTGAAATAACTGGGAAACTAAGGATTAATGGCTCTGACAAAACTTATTTTCTACGATACAGGAGAATGGCCTGAGGCCATTTCTAGCTAGACATAACCTTGGTGGCTCTAAAGAAGAAGAAACCAGTTAAGAAATGCAGTGACCTCAAGATCATCAACCCTCATTTCATGGTGGGAATATCGTGGCAAGAATACTCAGCAGGCAACTGGAACAGAAAATAGAAAGTGTGATGGAAGAAGACCAATACGGATTCAGAAAAGGAACCAGAGATGCCATCGGGATGATGAGAATCATTTCAGAGAGAGAGTGCCGGAAGTCAAGAAAAGGGTGTTTGATAGAGCGAAGTGGAAGAAACTGATGGAAATACTCAAGAAGATCGGCATCAACTGGAGGGACAGAAGGTTGATTTAAAACATGTACCTGGGACAGCAAGTGAAGGTGAGGTTGAATAATATAGAGACCAACAGCATAGAGAGAGAAAGAAGTGAGGCAGGGATGCTGTTTTGTCATCCAGTCTATTGAACTTGATTCAACTTGTATGGAGAGTGGCTGGTCAGAGTAGCCCTGGAGGAACATGTCATTATGATGAAAGGACGCATCATCAACACAATAAAATAAGCAGATAATCTAGCATTTCTGGCCAAAAATAAAGAAGAAATAATGAACTGGCTGATGAAGAGAGAGAAGATAACTAGGAGATCAACAATGAGAAGTCAAAAAGTGATGATTTAAAAAAATGAAGAGCAGCTAAAAATCAAAATTGGAAACCAGGAGTTAGAAAATATAGAGATGTTCAAGTACCTGAGAAGTCTGCTGACAAAGGATGACTACTGTACCAAGTCGAGGATCGCCATGAACAAGGAAGCTTTCAACAAGAAGAGGTTAGTTTCGACCAGAAAGTTGAGTTTGGAACTAAGGAAGAAACTGATGAAATGCTTTAGCATCGCATCGGAGTATGTAGCAGAAACTTGGACTCTCAGGAAAATGGAAAATAAATACTTGGAGAGCTTTGAAATGTGATGCTGGAGAATATAAGGTGGACAGACAAGAGTGACAAAACCCGCCTCAGTGGCGTAGTTGGCTAACGCGCCAGTCGTGTAGAGTCAGACCACTGAGGACGGGGAGATCGAGGTTCGAATCTCGGTCGGGTGAACTGGGGTGGTTTTTCCTAAATGGTTTTCCACTCTCCCTCCACGCAAAT